>VAHF01000195.1:0-44663 GCA_008009225.1 Acer yangbiense | reverse complement strand
GGTCTGACTTTTCTGGGCTAGGGTTTTTATTTTTATTTTTTCGGGTTGAAGATGGAGGAGGTTGAAGAAGCTAACAAGACAGCTGTAGAGAGCTGCCATAGAGTTCTAAGTATTTGTCTCAGCCTCAGGATCAGTTCAGTATAGGAATTTGATGTTAGAAACTGGTGAAGCTGTTTTTAAGTTCAAAAGAGTTGTTTCTCTTCTCAATACTGGTTTAGGTCATGCAAGAGAAGGAAGCTCAACAAGTTACCAAACCCTTCTAGTCAATCCATCCTCTTAGATAATCCTCACAATAGAACTGACATTCAACCCAAGAATCTACAATTTCTCCAACCTGGTTACCATGAAAACCCAATTCAAGGAATGGGGTCACTTGCTAAAAGTTCTTTATCTCTAGGAAACCCATCAATGGAATTGATCTCTAATGGTAAAAACCATCTTCAACTCATCCAACAAACGCCTCCATCGCACTATAATTACCTCCAACAACAACAGCAGCAGCTACAACAGCAAAGGTTACAACTCCAGAACCAGCAAATGAAACTTCAAGCTGAAATGATGCTTAGAAAGAGCAACAGCGGTGTAAACCTGAATTTTGATAGCTCTAGCTGCACACCTACTATGTCCTCCACTAGGTCTTTTATTTCTTCATTGAGTATAGATAGTAGTGTGGCTAACTTGGATGGAAACGCTTTCCATTTGATTGGGGCACCTCGCTCTTCAGATCAGAGCTCGCAACAACACAAGAGAAAGTGCTCTGGAAGGGGGGAAGATGGGAGTGTGAAATGTGCAAGTAGCGGTAGATGTCACTGCTCAAAGAAGAGGTTAGCTTTTTTACCCTTCTTAACATCCATTTTATTATCTCATTATTGTGTTTGGCTTGCAATGTTTTTGCCTTTTTTTAATGATCAAGGGTTCTGATCTTGCATTCTTACTGTTTGCTCAATTGTTTGCTCAATTGACAGGAAACATAGGGTGAAGAGGTCAATCAAGGTGCCTGCTATCAGCAACAAGCTTGCAGATATCCCTCCCGATGATTATTCATGGAGGAAGTATGGACAGAAACCAATTAAGGTTCTCCTCATCCTAGGTATAATCAATTTCCACTTTCTGACATTCGATAATATTGCCAGTAATGCTTACTAAAATATTCTTATTTTATCATATGTTTCTGTAAATATGCGGATAGAATTTACGATCATGCATGCAACTATTCTATATATGGTTTTAGTTTGAATGTAGAGCTTTTAATCAGGAAAAAAATAAAAATCTCAATATGGTAAATATGTTAATTGAAAATAAAATTACTGTTTTCGTAAAGGAAAGTGTAAATAAATCAGGGTTTGTTGCGTTGAATCTCCATTCATGCATACTTTTTGGAAATAATTTCTGTGGTTGGTATGTTTGGGTAAAACATTTGTGTTATATCTGATAATAAAAGAAAAGAACTTTTTTGTATTTTTCTGTTCTGTGAGTAGTTACAGTTGGATTATGATTTGGTCCGATGTTAAGCAGTCTCTATTGGAATAATTTAAGGTGCTGTCTCTGTTTTTTATTGAATCAATAGTTGCTGCTATAGATTTCAAACAGAACCGTCAGGATCAAGTGTGGAAGTTTGTTTCTAATGATAGAGTTTTGATTATTAGTAATGCTTGTAGGTGCACTATCAAATGTATTTGATAACTATGTTTGAGGTAGTGTGAGTTTAAAGTTTGACTTTGAAGAAACCTAATTAATACAACTGAGAATTCTGTTTTGAACTTTGTGGCAGGGGATATACAAATGTAGCAGCATGAGAGGTTGTCCTGCAAGGAAGCATGTTGAGAGGTGCTTGGAAGACCCATCTATGCTTATTGTTACCTATGAAGGCGAGCATAACACGCGAGGTTACCATCTCAATCTGCAAACACATAAACCTCATGGCGTTCAGTTCAAGCCTTTTGTTATTCAATTTATCAACATCTTATTTCTGTTAGGCTTGAATTTCATTTGCTCCTGTAAATATTTTGGAACATATTTTTTTTGGCTTCGGGAGTGGGGATCTTGGCTCTCCAAAGGCTTTTAGCAGATTGGCTGGCAGGCTAGAAAGCCTCTTACTGGCTGAATCAAAGAAAAATTTGGGATTGGGGTTTCAAATTGTAAGAACCTTTTTCACCTTTTTATGGCAATCAGTGGTTTAAACAGTTGAGGAATGGAATTGTCGTGTGAAATTTTTTTCTTGTTTTGGAATTTTATGGAGTATTGGGAATCTTTTTTCTTATATATATATATATATATATATATAAGATTAGCTTGTTTCATTGTCACAGTTTTGGTATGTACAATAGTGGTTGGTGATTAGGTTGTGTTTTAACTATACATACAATTGATGTGGTTGAAAATTCAACGTACTTGAAAATTTATCGGCAAGAAAGTCATGATTGAGCTGTCACAGCAAAGCAATGTGTTTGAAGTCAAAATTAAAATTATCGAGACTCGACTTTGACGTTTCGATTCTTTTGTCCCTTCTTTGCTGGACCTGGATAGATTCAACACCAGTCCAGTAATTTCGTAGCTATTTTCTGTGGATTTATCCTTTTTTTCTTTTTTCTTTCAACTAAATAGAATCATGTACCGAATATCTCCTTGTTGTATTTTTCCTATCCATTGCAACAAGTATGTGGCAACATGGGCAAAACGTGCTTTGGCTATTTCTCTTATTTTGCATCATTATTTTTATTTATTTTATTTTTTATTTTTATTTTATTTTTATTTTGTATTTTTTTTAGCTCGACAGTGTTCCTCTCTACGAATGAAAAGATTCATTAAATTTTTATATTTATTGAAATTTACAATAAATCAGGCATAGCACTGAGTCAATCTCATCTTGTCTTGAAAGATTAAAAAATAGGTTGAAAGAGGTTAGACTAAAGTTTCAAATAACTAGAAATGTAAAACTGTACTTAAAAGACTGTGGTAATTAATCTTGGGCAATAAGCATATGGTGAGGCATGACCTGCTAACAATCTTTGTTAGTTGTGGACTGGGACTGACCCATCTCAGCATTCTTGGCAAGTAGCCTTTCTTAATCTTTTGGGTACAAAGATTGCTTCCCAAATTAAGATATTTTCAATTACTAATTATAACTTTGCTTCTTCCACAGAAAGAAAGTCTTTGGTGAAACTAGTCAGTGTAACATATTTTTATATTAGTTGATAATGTTTAGATACTACATGTGTATCATCCGTTCAACAACACTACAATCTCTATCACACACACATTATATGTGTATATTAGAAATTATCTAGTGCAAAACCCCGCATAAAATAAATATATCCAACATTTGATAATATATCCCGCACAAAAAATTTGTGGACTTTTAAAAAAAATAAAAAAATAAAAATTAATTTCAACCGGTTAGAATTAGTGAAACTACAAGAAAATTCGTACGACATCCCGCATTAGAAAGTTACAAACACACACACATGCATACACACACACACACACACATACATACATACATATATATATAAATTATTAAGTGCATGATCCCACACGAATTTTCGCACACCGTTGGGATCATTGATTCCAACCGGTTGGAATCAATTTAAGAAAATTTACATTGATTCCAACCGATTGGATCCAGTACGAAAAATCCATTTGGGATCCCACATTAGAAAGTTACTATATATATATATTAGAAATTATCAAGTGCATGATCCCGTACACAAAATTCATATGGAATCACTAATTCTAAACGGTTGGAATTAGTAAAACCGTGCAAAAAATTCGTACGGGATCCGACACTAGAAAATTACTATATATATATATACAGTCTTTCTACTGTTAGTTCGTCCCGATATAAAATATATCATGACGAATAATGTGGACCATAGATTATGGAAAAGTTTTGACAAGTGCATACACTTTAAGTCAAAGTATGTAAATCTAATGATCTACATTTTTCGTCCTGATATATTTTATATCAGGACGAACTAACAATAGAAAAACTATATATAATATATATATATATATATATATGTGTGTGTGTGTATATATATATATTTATAGTAACTTTCTAATGAGGGATTTTGCACAAATTTGTCGTGCGGTGTCATTAATCCAAATAGTTGTAATTAGTGTAAAAAAATTTACACTAATTCTAAACGGTTGGAATTGGTGAATCTGTATGAATTTTTTATATGGGATTCTATACTTGATAATTTGGCACCCTTGAACTACTCTAAAAAAAATAAAATAAAATAAAAACCTTCTTCTAAAAGAGAGGTTGAGGGATGAGCAGTAGTCTTTTTTATTAGCAATATATTGTCGAGGACACCATCATCATCATCATCATCAAATCTTCCGTTTAAGGCCATCTCCAATGGTACACTATCTTAATGTAAAACACTATCTTAATGTAAAAAGTTGCTCCAATGCAACACTATAATTCAAATACCAAGATAATATTTAGACTTTAGTGTTGAGACTATTCACTCAAAACTATTTTTTTTTTTTTATTAAAATGTCAAATCAATGTTTTATATTTATTACAATTCATAATTTAACCCTCCCACACTTATTTATAATAATATTATTTAAAAAATTATACCGTTGGAAAGATATCATTAACATCTTTAAATGACACACACACACACACACACACACACACATATATATATATATATATATATATATATATATATATATATATATATATATATATATATATATATATATATATATATTATTTTTTTACTTATTAATTAATGGTAAATTTTTATATTAACTTAATTTAGTGCAATTAGATGAGAAAATTGGATAAGAAAATTAGATGGAGAAAATTAGAAGAGAAAAAATTAATGTGAAAAAAATTAGTTGAAATAATTAAGTGAAAATTAGTTGGATAAATAAGTTGAATAATATTATGGTGAAAAATTTGGGGCAAAATTATGATGGTAATTATTTTATTTTTTATATTATGCAATTAAGTATTTAAGAATAATATTTTTTATGTAAAAAAAATTAATCAATTTTGTTTAAGTTTTAATAGAACTTAATTAGTATTGTATAAAGTTTTATTCAGAGAATATTCTTGTAAAGATGCTCTTTTACACTAAATTGGTGTTGGATGCATTGGAGTGGGAAAAAAAAATTAGTGTAAGAATATTCCCACTATATTTTTATACCAAGTTGGAGTAATTTTTAGTGCTCTCCGTTGGAGATGCCCTACGAGGCGTTTGTTCTTCATGGATTAGGATTGTAGGAGAGAGTACTTTTTTTTTAATGATGATTAATGCACCACCAAATTAAACTAGAAGAAGATGAAGATATGCTACAACAATCGCACTGTTCATGCATTATCCATTAATTAGTTGCATGGCAGACTAAAACCAACCTCCCATTCCAAAAGGCATGCACACATTTTCAGGGAGAGAGATTTCCCCATTTCATTATTAGGACTACAAACTATAACTATTAATAATTAATGTAATTTTGGGAGACATCTGCTTATTTGTCACGTTTATTTGAGCCCCCTCCCCCCTCTTATGACATACATTACAATAATATACAATTTTACCGGAAACCCTCTTATGACATACATTACAATAATATACAATTTACCGGAAAAACTTGTGTGAGACGGCACATTCTAGTTACATTGTGCCATATAGAATAATTTACTTCGGAAATATAAAAATAGATTTTGGTGATATGACACGAATATATCAAGTGGTTTCAACCTTGACATGATGAGACCGTCCCATACAAGTTTTTATTGAGGGAAATTTTATTTTTGTTACTTACACATTTTGATGGAACCAAAATATAAATTGATTTGTTTCTAGACAAACCAGAACCTTAAAAATGTTATCACATTGTGAAACACTCTTGCTTACATGTATAGGCAAAATTATTTCTCAAAAATACAATAATTCTTTAAAGTTTTATAACTCCTTAATTCTGCCAAATAAATGATAATTCATTTAACTATTTTGTTAATAAAAACAAAACAAAAATCGAATATCACGGGTAGAAAAGCAGGCAAAATAAAAACACAACTGGCTTATCCAAATTCAAATATGAAAGCAAAAGCATTTAGCTAACTGAGCAAAAAGCACTCCACTGCATAATACCCAAAATCCTCACTTCAGAGGAATGAACCTTGAGGAGTGGGTGGCTCCAATCCCAGGTCTTCCGTGCTTGACTGGCTTGTAGGAGATGGAGAATTCAGCCAGGTAATGACTAATCATCTCAGGCTTAATTTCCACCTGATTAAAGGTCTTGCCGTTATAAACACCAATTATACTTCCAATCATTTCGGGTACAATGATCATGTTGCGTAGGTGAGTCCTAACTGGCTCAGGCTTCTCACCAGGTGGTGCCTCCCGTTTCTGTTCCAAGTCATCAAAATAACAAATTATAAAACAAAATCAGTTTCCATCATTATGATAAATATAAATTCAATAGAAAATGATGATACCATAAAGTCAAGACATCCAATTCCCTATGACAATACTTCAAACAAAATTCCTGGCAACTATCAGATACTTATAGCCTCTCAAAGAAGATAATTAAAAATGCATTGAAACTTTGGTAGACTATACTGTAGCATGCAACATCAATTTCAATTACAGTAACTATGAAAAAAAACACATCATTTGCCACAGCTTAATGTGAACAGTCACATGATTATAAGTAACATCATCAATCAGCACAAAAACTTCTGAATAAAATTAAGATAAAAGCTTCAAAGCTTTTTACATATGTAGAGAATTCCATGCCACATAATTACTGAACTTTTAGTATGCTGAAGAAAAAAGGAGGGGCAAAGGTAAAGCAAGAAAGGTTACAACGTAAACATGAAGGGATAAGAAAATTGCATACCCCTAGAGGATGTGTTATGAAAATATCCATTGGATGTTGATAATGGGAAGCCAAGATCATATTACAGGAGAGCATTGACATCAAAATATTCATTCGAGGCAGACGGAATCAACTATTAAGGTTCAAAGTGTAGCCTAAGACTTGGAAAGACTTGAGCAAAATAAGATAATACCATGCAAAAGGTTAATAAAGCATGTAATGTAAGAGCACCACTATAATATTTGAGGTGAACAACCTAGAGAAAGTGAAACATGAAAGAACCTTGGGGGTGCCATTTTCAGGTTCCTTACGGTAATAAAACCAATACATTGACATAATCAACATAAAGGATATTCCTTTGCACAGTTAAAGGTGGTTATTTTAAAAGCTACAAATATAACAACTTGACCCTATATCATTTATAATACCAGCTGCCTTTCACTCACCTACAGCACCTTTCTCATCATGGATGCAACTGACAGTTAAAATTTAGTTTTGTTTCCCTCTCCCGAATCATTTCCACTATCAATTTAATCTCTTGAATTCAGTCAACATAGTAGATTGATGCAGCTCACATTGATAGTCTAAATAAAATACTAAGCAAAGATTTTAATATCTAGTTTAGAACTTAAAAAAATGTCAATGAAACTAAGTGTTTTGATAGTTTCCAACACTTCATTATTAAGCAAGAATTTGAAAATCCCAATGAACCAAGAATCCCAAATCCCAAATGAAATCTATATGTTTACATGAATATTTGATTAGTCATTCTCAAAATCAAACAACACCGGCATATTCAGATGCAAAGTAAACAAATAATGATCACTTACAGCCTTGCGCAACTTCTTGATCAAAGCCATGGGCTTCCTCTTCAATCCTCTTTGAAACCTAACATAAACATAATAGAATTCAACACATATAACATCATTCTGTTCTTCTAAATAAGATACAGGTAAAATATTAAACAGTGGAATTTGATGATCACCTTCTGCGAGCACGCGCAGGAAAGAGCTTGACGAGCTCATCGGTGGACATGTCGAGGAGAGAATCCAAATCGACCCCTCTAAAGCTGAACTTCTTGAATGTTCTCTTCTTCGGCTGACTTGCAACAGCAACATCTGTTTCCACATCCGCCTGATCAACCAAACAAAAACCAACATTAACAGTCTGCTTTGTTGCCGAGAAACAGAAAATGAAAAAAGAAGAAGAAGATCATTACCATGACTTGATAGATGGACAACCGAAACTAGTTTGCGGAGTGTTTCTGGGTTTGTGTGGAGCTAGGGTTTATGGATTGAAAGTTGCGAATTTATATGGTATCATCAAGATAGATGGGCTCGGGTTTGGACTCGCCCGAGTACAATTACGGGTTTTCATTTGGGCTACCCGGAAAATTCGGGAAGGTCCGGAGTTCACCTTGAAACGGCTTTACCTTTCTTTTTAGGGGTTATTAAACTTTAGGGTTAATAGGACCAGTATCCCCTGAACTTACAGTGCAGTTGTATAGTGCCCCTTATACTTTTTTTCTTGACATTAAACCCTTCGAACTTCCATAAATTTGCAAAAACTGACAGAAGAGGGACGGACGTCAAGGCAAATTACACTTACACACCTTGGTTATATGTATAATTGCATTAAAATTGGAAAAAATATAATAATATCACACAAACACCCTTTGATTTGTTTGACTAATGTCTAAAAAAATAAAAAATATAATATTAATATATATTTAAAAATAATAATAATAATAATAACAATTAAGGGAGTGTATTTTATATATTTAGCATATATTTAATTTATCTCCAAATTCTTTCTATCATCAACACCACCAAACCAAATCAAAAAATTCATCATCAAAAAATGAAAAAAATAAAATAAAACTAATATTAAATTTATAATTAATTAAATTTAAAAATAAAACTAATTACATTTATAATTATTGAACTAATTAACCCTAAATTTAAAGGATTTTTTTTTGATTAGGTGGAGATCCAGCCTAATAATAATAATAAAAAATTAATCCACTACAGACATCATCATCTTCTTCAATAAATTTCCATAAAATTTAGATCTCCATTTTCTTCTTCAATCATCATCAACAACTTCTCCATTCTCAAACAAAAACTCAAAATCTCATTGGAGATCTTCAACCACCAAACCAACTAAAAATCACAAACAAAAAATCAAATATCCACCAACCAAACCCACAAACACCATCGCACAAAAAACACCACCGGCAACTATCGCTGCTGCTGTCGACGAACCAGCCACCATCGCCGCTGCCGCCACAATGAACCCAGAAATCCCCTCCCGTCACCAAAATCCAACCCAAAAAACCCTCCCACCACTAAAATCAACCCAACAGCCCCTCCACAACTCAAATCAAAGCACCACAAAACCACAAAATCACAAAATCAAATCCTACCAACCCATAGACCCTTGTCACCACAAATCCAGCTTCCTTCGCCGCCATAAACACCACCACCTTCTTCACCTTCTCGTTAGATGAAAGAGAAATAGATGAGGAGAGAGAGAGAGAGAGAGAGAGAGAGTCATGAGAGATAGAAGATGGTTTTGTTGGGTTCGATCTCCTCGATTGGAGAAGATCAGCTCATCTTAGGTGGTGGCTGGTGATTTCGGTGGTTAGGGTGGTGGTGGCTAGGTTTTGATGAAGATGATGATGATGAGATATGGGTTTTGTTAAAGATGATGATGATGAGATGTGGGTTTTGCGAAAGTTCACTAATTATAAATTTAATTAGTTTTATTTTTAAATCTAATTAATTATAAATTTAATTAGTTTTTTTTTTCATTTTTTGATGATGAATTTTTTGATTTGGTTTGGTGGTGTTGATGATAGAAATAATTTGGAGATTAGGTGAGAAAATGATAGAAATTTTGTATTAAATTTTTTTTTTGAAATAATTTTTTAAGTAATTTTTTAAATAAATTTTGGGTTTGATGAGGATGAATCTGGATGATGATGATGGTTTTTTTTTTTTTTTTTCAGAATTTAATTGAAGAAGTTAGTCCATTGAATTTGATCTTTTTATTTTATTTTATTTAATTAATTATTTATTTTTAAGAGATCTAGATTTCCATATCTCATCAAACTTTTAAATTTGTTTTTAAAATAAAAAAAAAGAATAAAAATTAGTCTAGTATTTAAAAAAAAAAGTTTTGATCTCCACTTGTATTTTTTTTTATAGTATTTTATTTTTAGTTTTCTTTTCATTTTATTATTTTATTTTTTAATAATTAGTTTTTTATTTAATAATTAGTTTTTTATAATATAATTTTTTTAATTTATTAATATTAATATTTTTATTTTATTAGACATTAGTCAAACAAGTCAAATGGTGTTTGGGTGATATTATTATAATTTTCCAGTTTATTGCAATTATACATATAATCAGGGTGTATAGTGTAATTTGCCTTTGACGTCTGTCCTTCTTCTATCAGTTTTTGCAAATTTATGGAAGTTCAAGGTGTTTAATGCCAGGGAAAAAAGTATAGGGGCACTATGCAACCACGCTATATGTTCAGGGGGCATTGATGCTATTAACCCTAAACTTTAATCCCTAACTTTTCAGAAAATGTTACAATTTTACACAACATATGAGTATTAGATTTTTTGGTCCTCAACTTTTTGAAAATGCATTAAAACGGTTCATATGTTAGTTGACGATTAGTCAAAATTAGGAAACAAGGGTATTTGCGTACGTCTCTATAAACAATAAATAAACAAATAAAAAAAACTATTTAAAACAAAAAACAAAAAACCAAAGGCCATATCCACCTACTTTTGTTTCTGTTAATTTTGACTATTGCATACCAATTCGACAAGTGTACCAATAAAAGAAATAAAGAAAAAAAAAAAAATCAATTTTCAAATAAAAGAGAGAAAAAAAAAAAAAACTAAAGGATACCACGAGGTGACCTTTAGTCGATTGATCTTCATCAGAGATCGACGATAAAAATCATCGATTTCCTTTGGTATGAAGGAGATTGAACGGTTTCCTCTCCAACTGAGGAGATCCAACATGGATTTGTTTAAGAAGACCTTGGGACCGGTGAATAGGGCTCTAGAAGATGTTGGCTGGAAGAAAACAAATATCCATGAGATTGTGTTTCTTGGAGGGAGTACTATAATTCCCCAAGATTCAACAATTCTTCAAGGAATTCTTTGATGGGAAGGAGCCGCAATAGTATTAATCCAGATGAAGTTATTGCCTATGGTGTTGTTGTTCAAGGCTTACTAGTGAAGGTGGTGAAGAAACAAAAGGTAAACCATCTAATTTCATGTTAATTATTTATGTGCATTGATTTTTGATTGAGTGTTTATGGATTAGAAGAGTGAAGTATGCAACAAATGCCCATGATATAATATAATGAAACTAATTATGATTTTAGTTTTATTGGCATCATTAGGTTTGACATATAATGGTGTAGGAGAAAACGTACGAGAAAGACAATCACACGCGAATCAAACAAGAGTTTACTAAGAGCTTGAACTTCCCTTAACCACTTATAGTGTAAAACAAGTCAATATGAATATGATTAAGCAAGTGTTATAAGCAATACAAGTTAATATCAAGTAAAGAAACTAAAAGCGAAAATCAACACAAGTGATTTTTACGTGGTAAAATCTCAAATGAAGAAACATCCATGGGTTGATACCACAACCACTGGCAAACCACAATTCACTATGACAAAAAGAAGATACACACTCAAAAAGCAATCAACACATGAAACACTCCCCAAGCTATCAACTCCTATTCTACCCTCGGGCCTAGTGAACCACTTTTGCCTACTTCCTATCCAAGATGTGACTATCATACCTTTAGGAAGCAACTTCCTATCCAAGACGCTCATGTCTCTAGGAAGATTCCTTGCTTTTCTATTCGGATCCTCCCGATCCTAGACAAGGCTTCTTGTTTAGTTATTCGGATCACCCCCGATCCTAACTAAGACTTCTTACTTGGCTATCCGGAACACTATCATAGCCAAGTCTTCTTGCTCAAGTCAAAGCTTCACTCACTTCAACAAAAGACTTTCACCTTATGCAAGGTAATTGAATATATATATAAAACGTGTCCTAATATAATCTAGGGGGGGGGGGGGTGAATAATTTTAATCGGGTTATTAATCAATATTACGAAAAAACCCCTAACTAGTCATAAAGTAAAATCAAGTGTAATAAGGCGGAATATAAACGACACTTGATTTTTACGTGGAAACTGAAGCGCCCGAACCGGTTCTACAAATACTACTACAAATTACACTATTCTACTACGGTTATTTTAAAAGGGACGCGTGGGTGGTTCACCCATCGCAAGTGCACGAGCCGTACGAGTAGTAAATGGTACACAAGTAAGGGTGGTCGTTCCTGCGAGGAGGTGGATTAGCTAACAAGTAAACTCTAGGTTATCATTGATTATTGATTTCTAATTTCTAAACAAGTTCACTAGTTAATGTTATCTAGATTAATTATACTAAGCTTGCAATGAACTAAGGATTAAGCTAGATTAAGATGATTAAGCTAGATTAAAGATGTTAGGGGATTGATTCATTCAAGTAACAACCATTTCATTAACCAATCATTTATTAAGCACATTCACAACATTCTAAGGCATGTATTTCATTATCAATAATGTAAAGCACCAAATCCATCATCTAACACATAATCTAATATCATAGATAAGTGATTAAGAGAGAATTTTGGAATAGTGATGTAGAGATTCTCTAATTAACCCAAGACATGAATTACTTAGAGACATCTCTATGAAATGGCTAGTTAAACATCCATACATATTGTGGGACATTTTATGCATGAAATCAACTACCAAGTGTGTACAATAGATGTATATGCAAGACATATTATCCACATATCATTATAGTTCATAATACACACATACAAAGCCTTAGAGAGTGAAATAACAAATAGATTGTTTAATCAATGATTTAATTACAAGACTTACATCAATCCCTTAACAAAAGGTTTAGTTACACATATAAGTATATAAACATGAAAATACGAAAGAAGAGCTAAACAAACCCATTCGGATTCATTTCTTGCGTAAGAAGGCTCCTCCTTGTAATCCAAGCACAATATCCTTCTAGAGCAACTCCAAAGGATCAAGTCTAAGTAACTAAAGGGTGTGTTTGGCTACCTAGAAAGTGATGAGAAAATGTTTAAGAACTAAATCCAAGTGAGAGAGTTCCTCTCTCTCCAGGATTCTATATCTAAAACTAAGTTAAAACTAAAAGTCTAGTGATAAGTTAACTTACTAACTAAGATAGAATAGATATTATCTAAGGTAAGTTATTTTAGATATTTTTGGTGGAAAGGTGTGTGTAACAAGCCAAAAGTGATAGGAGAGACAAGTGGGACGAGTTGGCATCTGCTGGAAGTGTCCAGCTAGTTCATCCACTCTGTTCTCGCGAGTTTGTTCCCGCTGTCGTGAACTCACGGTGAGAAACGATGGTTTCCCGCGAGTTTAGGCTTTCTGCCTTGCTGGATATGTCTCTCGGCATGAACTCACGGATCTCCCGTGGGTTTGGAAGTGTTGTAGGCGGAAAGAAAGCAGCTAGGAGGAGCTTGAAGCTTGAACTCGGCCATGGAGGTTTGAAGACTTTGGAGGAGTTCATGGAGAGAGAATCACATGCATGGGAGGCTTGAAGTGGGTAAAAATGGATCGAAGAGACGTCGGCCGTTGTTCTGGGTGGAAAACGGCTGGAAAAAACCATCGAAAAAGGGCTGGTTAACGTCGGGTCTGGAACGGGTCATCGGGTCGGGTCGGGTCGGGTCGGGTCCGTGGGTCTGTTCTGCCCCGGTTAGAGGTTGATGACGATGACATCATCGCTGACGCGTGCAGAGGATAAAAACGACGTCGTCTAGGTGGGTGACGTTGCGCTGATGCCTGCTTTGGCTGGCAAATTACAGAATGTAACCCTCGGTTCTTCACTAATCACCGAATATGCAATAAGTTCTCCAGAATTTCACTTTGACCCCTGATTCTCCATAACTATGAAATTGCCCTCTTTTGCCCTGATTTGCCCTGATTTTGCTACTTTCTTCCAGTTTGGTCTAAAATACCCATAATGAACTGAATACCTGAAAAACACTTATTTAAAACATTAAATACCAAAAGGGGCTCGGAAAACGGTTACAAAAGCTAAGTAAGGGAGCGCTAAATGTGAACATTTGGAGCGCGATCAGAAACCCTCACGGGAAAAACTACGGGCTGTTATGTGCGCCATACACGAACCTCAATCCACTAATTGTAATAGCAATTACAACCTAGGTTGACCACGTCAAACCTTAAACGGTTACTAATCTACCACTATTACCCGCAGACCTTCAAAAGTGAATCTAGTCCCTTGCTTGCAAACTACCAAAAGGCAAATACAAGACTTGTCTCTCAAAGAGAAGAGATAAACAACCTAAAGTGAATATGTGCAATATTCAAGGTGTATAAATGCAATGTGAAACATTTAAGCTTATCTAGGCATGGATGAACATGTTAAAGACATTCCTAGATATCATGTAGCTATATGACATGTATACAACATAGCTAAATGTGCAAAACAAAACCTATATGCAATAGCTATCACAAACAACTCACAAAACATAATAAAAAGCTATCTTGAAACTAGTTAAGTAATAAAAAAAACTATCTTGTAAAGCAAGAACATATAAAAAGATGTAGATGATGTTCTAACTACAAATCATGTAAGTAATGAAGAAAACTCATAAGAAATCATACCTAGAAGATGCTAGATGATGAATGAACAATGAAAGGAAGATGGGTTTTTGGTTTTGATTAGGAAAGATAAAATCTTGGTTGCTTTTCTTTGAAGTCACTCTAAAAACTCTCTCTAGTTGATTTGAAACTCAAAACCTTAAAAGAGACTAAAGAAAAGGATATATTTATAGTGTGTGTGTGAGGAATGTGAAAGGTCATGTTTAAAAAACCTATTAGCCGTCGACCGTTGTCGGTACTGCTATGAAAGCCACAGCGGTCATGGCAGCGGTGAGCACTGTCCATGACACCGCTGCAGAAATTGATAGCGGTCATGGGAGCGGTCGCCACTGTCCGTGAACCACTGTCTCTACCTCTACAAAAAATCATAGTGGTCAAGGGAGCGATCAGAGGTAAAAAAATCATGCAATTCAAGGCAAATAGCCATGGCAATGATCAAGTAAAATTACACCAGAGTGAACATGCATGAAAAGAGAATATGCACCAACAAGAAACACATAACATAATACAAGAAGTGTAAATGCATGAGATGTGTGTGTGCAATCTAAATCTCTTCAATTAAGAGTTAAGACAAGTAAACTACCTTCCTTGAAGCTCATGATGTCCATAATGAGGTCCTTTGACATATGATGAGGATTACTTCAATACTAAGCTACCTTTACATATTTGAACCCCATTGTGGTTTTGTTAATGAAATGAGCCAATCAAAAGTGAGGCACTTACAATCCCCCATTTTGGCTATTTCGTGACAAAACCAACACTTGCATAGCATCCTCTCAAAAACAAAAAATGGTTGGTCAATAAAAAATTTCTACATTACAATAAAGCTCCTAGTCTAAGTCTTGATCAAGTCAATTCCAAACTTGTAGAAAAATCCAGCTACACACAATCAACAAGAAATATACCTTCCAAGAGCAAGTGTGTGAGAGGTGCTTATAACAAGAGTAATTGCAATTGCCAAAGTAAATCAATACAAAAAAAAAAATAAAAAAAATCATGCAATGCAATGCAACTCCCTCTAAATGCAATAACTCCCAACATGGGTAACTCTCTCTCATCTCCCCCTAAATGCAACACCAAGAATGGCACAATATCTCCCCAACCTTACTCCCCCTTTTTGTGATGAGATAAGCAAATGGAGTCTCCCCTAATAGGTAAGCTTTTAGCAAGGAGAGCTTGTAGCACAAACACATGTGCATAATCATATAAGCAACTTTATACAACTCAATTAAGTAAGAGAGATTGAAGGAGTTTTATTTTAAAAAAATGTGTGACAAAGATGCTTTACATGCAATACATGTTGCATTCAAGTTCAAAAGCAATGGTATTTGGCAAAGCTAACAACAAAGGTTTCCTAAAAGAATTCAAACCAATTTCACCCTTTGTCATGGAAAAAGCAAGGATATAAAGTTTAAGCATTTCAATTTTTCAAGAGCAACTATATCCATCTTTATAAGCAAAACAAGACATGAGCGGCTTTGCATCCTATTTGATTTTTCCATGTGAGATACCCGTATAATGGTAGCCTTGTTCTACAAATAAAGAAAGAGAGACTTTGGATTTTAAGATCCTTATTTATTTGAGTCTCAATATTGCTTTTGCACACATATTAGCATTCAACATTTGCAATCAAACATTTCACATTTTTCATCTCATACTTTACAACCTAAGCATGCCATTGAAAAAGAAATCATCATGTCATGGAGATCAATTAAATGTCATTCAAAAAGTACTTTCTAAGTACATATCCTATTCCAAAAATGCATGTTTGAGCATAAATATGACATGGATTGCAAGTAAGGCAATGTAGCACACTTATTAAGAAAATACATATAAGTATGTACAACCAATCATCTCAAGCAATTAAATAAGAGGTATAAAATATATTAATGTAGCACAATGCATGATCATGCAACTTTGCTCTCTTTGCTTGAGCTCCCCATATGGGGTCAAGACATACCATTTCAACCCAAGAGACAAATCCCAATAGACTTGCTAAGGTTCCCAAATCTAAGAGTGTCTAAAGGTTTTGTAAACAAATCCGCTAGTTGGTCATTTGTTCCCATATGTTCCAATGCAATGGTTTTGCTCTCAACTAGCTCTCTTATGAAATGGTGTCTAATGTCAATGTGCTTTGTCCTAGAATGTTGGACGAGATTTTTAGAATTATTTATGGCACTCATGTTATCACAACATAAAGTAAGAGTACCTTGCTCCAAGCCATAATCGGCTAGCATTTGTTTCATCCACATCAATTGAGTGCAAGCACTATCGGCGGCAATGTATTCCGCCTCGGTCGTGGATAGGGAAATTAAGTTTTTCTTCTTGCAAAACCAAGAAACCAAATTGTTCCCAAGGAAGAAGCATGTTCGCGCTATAAATGTTCTCATTTAATGCTCAATTTTCCTATCTTTTGTATTCATTTCCGAGCATTTTTGTGTATTTAATAGGGTGTAAATAAGTGTTTCAGGTAATTAGGGAAATTCAGAGGCAATTGTGTAATTATGGAGAAATCAGGGGTAAAAGTGAAATATTTGGGAAAGAATTGAAGATTCTGTGAATAAGGAGAAGATCAGGGGTGCTGAATGTAATTTGCCAGCCAAGGCAGGCATCAGTGCCATGCCAGCAAGCAGAACGATGCCGTTTTAGGTGTCGCGCACGTCAGCATGACGCAACGCTGACGTCACCCCTTCTTCAACCTTCAGCCGGGTCGACCACGACCCGTGTGACCCGGACCCGACCCGGTTCAGACCTGACGTAACCCGACGATAACCAGGACTATCTTCAACCTATTTTTGGTGTTTTTTCCAGTGAATCTTGTAAGGATTCCCATTCTTTGATTGGCTTATTTCGTGGACAAACCACGTGTTGGGGTTTGTAGGTAAGGGTAGTTTAGATGATTGATGATCATACTCAAAGGCCATTTCAAGACCTCAAGGGACAAGCACTCCAAAGGTATACTTCTAGTGCTTAACTTTCTTTGAAGAGATTTAGAAGCACACACACACTTTGCATTCCTTCATTTGTGTGCATTCTCTTCATTTGTCACATTACACACTAGCACTTTGATTGTTATATCTTGTTGTGTATTAATGTGTCTTGTAATTCGTTTCCCGATAGTGTTCGGAAACGTCCGCGCATGCACTATAATGTGCTTGGTTTTGCACGAAGACTACCTACGGAGAATGCCTTTGGCTTCTCCTTGGTTTTCACCTATGTTGGTGATCGGCGGTTATGATCGGTGGCCTGGCCGCCGAATGAAGCCGCCGAATGAAACCGCCATTTGCTTCCAGAAGTGTCTGGAGCAATTCTGCAGTTACGATCGACGGTCATGACCGCCGTTCGAAACCGCCGTTCAAGACCTGATCGATTTTATCTCTCGGTTTGATCGGCGGTCTGATCGGCGGTCATGAAACCGCCAAATGAAACCGCCGTTGATGCTCTATTCTTCACGGGCTCAATTCGGCGGTCGTGATCGGCGGCCTGGCCATCGATTGAAACCTCCGAATGGTGCGTTTCAAGGGCAAACTTGTCTTTTCACATGCCCTGTTCTTGATGTCTATAAATATCACACTTTCTCATTTTCAGAATTTATGTTCTTTAACTCTAAGAACCCTAAACTTCAAAGAGAGACATTTGAGAGAAAATCAAATCAAGAACATTCTTTTAACACTCAAAAACCATTCTCATATGCATCAAATTATCATCTAAGCATTTTCTAGCATAGTTAGGATTCTTGCTTGCCTGGGTTTTGGTCAACACACTTTCTTTGGTAAGTTCTTCACTATTATCATATATAATTAGTGTTTTATTTATCATTGACATCTCTTATATTATTTGTATGCTCTTAGAATATATTCTAGATACAAAATAGAGATTGTTGTGTTGACATGATTGAGTGTTGTATTGATAGCTATCTAGGTTTTCATAATCTATGTTTAGCTAAGCTATTTGACATGTCATCTAGCTTTTAATATCTAGGATTGAATTTATTGCAAAATCATCATTCTAGATAAGCATATAGAGTAACCTAACTCTAAATTGCATTTTGGATATTTTATATATTCACTTAGGTTGTAATCTCTTCTTAAAGAATTAAGTCTTGTGTTGCTATCGGGATTAGGTAGCTTAAATCACAAGCAATCGGACTAGGTCCACTTATACCGGGATTAGGTAGTTGTGATGATTATTGATCGGGATTAGATCATTTAAACCGGGATTAGGTTGTAATCATTTCAATTAGTGGATTCGAGGTTCGTGTGTGACTCACATAACAGCCTGTGGTTTTTCCCGTGAGGGTTTCCACGTAAATATCAAGTGTTATTTACATTCCACACCTTATTATACTTGTTATATTATTGTGACTAGTTAGGGGCATTTTCGTAATTGACTTGTATGCAAAAATTTGGTAAAATCTATTAAAATCTATTCACCCCCCTCTAGACAGTTTTATACACACCGTGCATTATTTGTTTCAAATCTCCGCCCAGATCGGTAGCTGGTCTCCTTTCGGTCACGATGGACCCACTTTCAAGCCTCCATGCACAAGTTTGTCCTTTCCTCCAAGTCCTTCAACCTCCATGGAAATGCAAGCTTGCAAGCTTGGTTCAATGGCTTCTTTCCCGCAATCCAGACGTCCAAACTCACAAGAAGTCCGCAAGTTCATGCCGTTGGAACATTCCAGCGAACCAGAAGGCCTGAACTCGTGGAAAAAGCTCCAAATTACACCGAGAGTTCTGACGGCGGGAATGAATCCATGAAAACAAGGGTTCTGAACCCGTGGGAGTGACCGACTTGGAGATATTTCATCCCAAGCTTGCCCAAAACAGTTCCCTATGTATATACATCCTTTTGTAACCTAAAACACTCTCTCTAATATCCAAACTAAACCTTAAAAACCCTAAACTAGCCTACAATAGCTTAAATTATCCTAGAATAGCCTAGATAACTTAGAAGCTCATTACATGGTTGCATGTGAACTTCATAGCTTGGAAGAAGTAGACTTGGAGCTTCATTGAAGACAAGAAGCTTACCATCTTGTGGTTACTTCTTATCTCTTACTTCTTTCCATTATTTGTGATTCATGTAACATGTATGTGTAAAATACTCTCAATGTTGAGGGATTGATTTTCATAAGACTTTATATTGTAATTGATTGATCTCTACTTTTATGATATCCATCTTTAGCTATTGAATGTTGAATTGAGTTAAATTGAATGGATGTATGTTGTTGATTGACGAATTAGTAACATGTATCTTGATTAATGACATTTGATTAGCTATATTGGAGAGAACTTGGTTAGTAATTGCATATCCATGCTTATTAACTAATTCTTATGTTCTAGGTTGTAATACCTCTTGTTGTATATATAATTTCGCCAAGCAGCCACATCATCAAAGGTGTCAATAAATGCTAAGGAACAGGTTGCCACGTCACTCATTGACCAGGTCAAAGAAGAAAGCATGGACCGATCAGCATATCAAGTCAAATAAATCAAAGATGTATTCGCCAAAGCTAGATATGTACTCGCCAAAGATAGAAGCATAGTCGCCAAAGGGTAAAACCCAGGAGGGGAGATGTTCGCCACATCCGTGTGTTGGGCACAAGCCGACTCGGCTGAAACAAATTATAGCACGGTATGTATAAAGCTATCTAGAGGGGGGGTGAATAGATTTTACGCTTTTTACCCAATTTTTCGTGTTAGTCAAAATTACGAAAATGCCCTCAAGATAATATAACCAAGCAATTGTAATATGGTGCGGAAATTAAAACAACACTTGGTTTTTACGTGGAAACCCTCACGGGAAAAAACCACGGGCTATGTAAGTAAGCCACACTCGAACCTCGAATCCACTAAATGTGCAAACGATTACAACCTAATCCCGGAAGTAATCACACACCTACCTAATCCCCGTATGAGTGAACCTAGTCCAATTTGCTTGCGATCTAAGCAACCTAATCCCGGTTGCTACACACAAGACTTACTTTCTCTAGAAGAGAATACAACCCTAAGTGAATATATGTAAATATCCAAAATGCAACATAGAGCAAGGGAAACCCTATATGCTTATCTAAGATGATTAATATGCAATTAAGAACAATCCTAGATATCAAAACTAAATGACATGTCAATTAGTTTAGCTAATCAATATTAAGCACAAAACCTAATATGCTAGCACAATACAACTTCTCAAACATACATCATACTCATCTCAATATTGTATCCAAAGCATACAAAATAATCAACAAGTAATTAATTGAGATTGCTAGATAAGAGAAACACAAAACATGTAAGATATTAGTGAAAAACTTACCAAGCAAAGTATGATGAAGATTCCATGCAAGATGACATCTAGATGATCCAAGATGATGCTAGATGATGATTGATGATCATGAAAAAGTGTTTGAGTGATTAAAAATGAGTTCTTTGTGTATTTTTCTTCTCTTGAAAAATATCCTAAGTATAGAATATGAATATGAACTCTCTTGGCTGACCTAAAGTCAAAGTGTTATATATATAGGAGCCATAAGTGAAGTGTGGTCGTTTTGAAAAACGCACCAGAAATTGCTCTGTGCGCTGGTAGCCTTGCGCTGGACGACAGGCGCAAGACCAGCGCACACGCACATTTTTGCATTGGCGCTGGACGACATGCGCTCACACAGGCGCCAGACCAGCGGAGCCACACTGGGCGATCAGCGCTGGTGACCTTGCGCTGGTGTAGACCAGCGCACGACCGGCGACAGAGAACTGGACGATCTGCGCTGGTGGGCTGCGCTGGTGTGGACCAGCGCACGACCAGCGGCACGCCACTGGGCGTTTTGCGCTGGTGAGCGGCGCTGGACGTCAGGCGCAGG
Source organism: Acer yangbiense (assembly GCA_008009225.1). NCBI lineage: Eukaryota > Viridiplantae > Streptophyta > Magnoliopsida > Sapindales > Sapindaceae > Acer > Acer yangbiense. The sequence continues at coordinate 23,195 of VAHF01000195.1, read as the reverse complement.
AGGACCAGCGCACAGCCCACAACTTTGAACCCCACAAGCAATCATGCAAGGGGAACAAAGGTAAACTAAGATGCATCCTAAAAGCCTAAATGCTATGATGTTATAAACACAAGATGCAATCATTATACCAAGCAAGAAGAGATGTAAATAGGCATTGATGCACAACAAAAAGAAACACAACATACAAAGATTAAACATATGCATGAGTTGTGAGTGTGTGCAACTATCTCTTCAAGACAAGTAAGCACTTAGAGTATTACCTTTGGTGCTTGTCAATTATGAGGTCTTCAAAGGGCCTAAGCAATAACAACAACATCTAAACTACCCTTACAAAGAATCCCCACATATGGTTTGATCACGAAATAAGCCAATTAAAAACAACGGGAATCCTTACAATCTCCCCCTTTGGCTATTTCGTGACAAAACCATCACTCACATTGATTCCTCACAAAAAAAATAGAAACTACGGGACTACAATGATATTCTACATTACAAAGAGATAAGAGAATGCAACTTGAAGTCTTCAATCCTCTTGTAGAATAATCAATCCCTGAAAAGAGTTTCTAACATTTCTAATACAAGAAAAGTGTGAGATTAATCATGTGAGAACAATACCAAGCATTTGCATTTTTAGAATTTAGGCACAACATTACCAAATGTATGCAATGTATGATAAATGCAATGCTCCCCCTCAACGGGTTACTCCCCCTCAATGTATGTTCTCCCCAAAGTGCACAATAGCTTCTATATTTTGCACCTCCCCTTACCATATCCTACTCCCCCTTTTTGTCATGATATAGGCAAAGGAGTAGTCCCCAACCGGGTCACTCATAGCAACGAGAGATAGAAGCATGCAAGATTTGCATATACATATAAGTCACTTTATGCGCTTCAATTAATTTGAGAGAAACAAGGAGATTTATTTTTAGAAAATGTGTGAATCCAACATGCTTTGCATACAAGACATATAGCATTCAAGTCCAAAATACAATGGTATTTGGCAAAGCAAATGACAAAGGTTTCTAATAAGAATTCAAACCAATTTCACCAATGTCATGGGAAAAGCAAGGATATAGAGATTATTGATTTCAATTTAAGAGCAACTATATCCAACTTTATAAGCGAAACATGGCATGAGCGACTTTGCACCCTATTTGATTTTTCCGGATAAAATTATCCGTATGATAGTAACCATGTTCAACTAATAAAGAAAGAGAGACATTTGGAATGTAAATTCCTTTGAATGGATACAAGATCCTTTATTCATTTTGAGTCTCATAAGTTTTCACACAAGTTTTGCATTTTTAAGAATATGCAATCATCAATTCATGCTATTCATGTGAGCATGTTTTATGAATTTCATGCTTTTTCATTTGTCATTAGCATGTTATTAAAGAATCATCATGTCATGGAGATAATCATAGGTCATTCAATTCATACTTCCAATGTAAATCTCCTAGTCCAAAAATGCATGTTTGAACATAAATATGACATGGATTGTAGACAAGCAAGGTTCACACTTATGGAATTTTAAAACATATATACATATGTACAACCAAGCTTACTCAAGCAATTAAAAGAAGAGGCATAAGATATTTCAAATTTTTTGCAAGATACAAGAATGCAAAATAGCTCTCTTTGCTTGAGTTCCCCATATGGGGTCAATCATAGAACATCACTCCACAAGACATACCCCAATAGATCTACTAAGAGTTTTAAATCGAGTAGCATCTAAGGGTTTAGTAAATAGGTCCGCAAGTTGATCATTAGTACCTACATGTTCAAGTACTATGCATTTATTTTCAACAAGCTCTCTAATGAAGTGATGGCGGATGTCAATATGCTTAGTTCTAGAATGTTGCACCGGATTCTTGGAAATATTAATGGCACTCATGTTATCACAAAAGAGAGTGAGAGTACCTTGGTTGAATCCGTAATCCACTAGCATTTGCTTCATCCACATAAGTTGAGTGCATCCACTCCCCGCGGCTATGTACTCGGCTTCCGCCGTGGACAAGGAAATCGAGTTTTGCTTCTTGCAAAACCAAGACACCAAGTTGTTGCCTAGAAAGAAGCAACCGCCCGATGTGCTCTTCCTATCATCATAATTTCCTGCCCAATCCGCATCACTATATCCTACAAGACTAGGATTAGTGTCAAATGAGTACCAAATCCCATAGTTGGAAGTCCCATTCACAAAGCGAATGACTCTCTTAACCGAAGAGAGATGGGACTCCTTGGGATCGGATTGGTACCTAGCACAAACTCCTACACTAAAAGATATATCGGGCCTACTTGCGGTCAAATAGAGCAAGCTCCCTATCATGCCACGATATAAGGTTTGGTCCACACTTTTACCGCTAGCATCCTTGCTTAGCTTCAAAGTGGTGCTCATAGGAGTGTCACAATGTTTGGCTTTTTCAAGACCAAACTTCTTCACAAGGTTTTTGGCATATTTGGCTTGGGTTATGAAGATCCCATTATCAAGTTGCCTAATTTGCAAACCTAGGAAGTAATTAAGCTCACCAACAAGACTCATCTCAAATTCATGAGACATAACATCAACAAATTGTTGGACCTTGGTGTTGTTGGTGGAGCCAAACACTATGTCATCGACATATATTTGAGCTATGAAAAGCTCATCATTGTCTCTCTTGATGAATAGTGTCTTGTCAACACTACCTCTTGTGTAGTTATTGTCAATAAGAAATTGAGTGAGGCGCTCATACCAAGCCCTCGGTGCTTGTTTCAACCCATATAGTGCCTTCTTGAGGCGATAGACATGGTTGGGGTGGTGAGCATCCACAAACCCCTTGGGTTGTTCAACAAACACTTCCTCTTGCAAGAAGCCATTGAGGAAGGCACTCTTGACATCCATTTGGTGCAATTTGAACTTGTGCACACAAGAAATGGACAAGAGAAGCCTAATAGACTCTAGACGGGCAACGGGAGCAAATGTCTCCTCAAAGTCGATACCCTCAATTTGAGAGTACCCTTGTGCTACAAGTCTAGCCTTGTTCCGCACTATGTTGCCATCCTCATCGGATTTGTTCCTAAATATCCATTTAGTGCCTATGACATTAGTGGTCTTAGGCCTAGGAACTAGAGTCCAAACCTCATTCCTTTCGAATTGGTTTAGCTCTTCTTGCATGGCAAGAACCCAAAATTCATCATGTAAGGCTTCTTCAACCTTTTTGGGTTCAATTTGAGAGGTGTAGCAAGTATAGCTAATAAGATTAGCAAGTTGACGTCTAGTCCTAACACCCTCATTTACCTCTCCAATGATATCTTCTTTATCATGGAGTTTCCTAACCCATGGAGCGGGTTCTTTAGAGTCCAAGAGAGGAACTCTAGCAATAGGTTGTGTGTCATCATTGTTGACATTAGATGTCCCAACATTAGGAGGCACCACAACCTTCTCCAAAGGAGAACCATCACTAAAAATAACCTCCTCCTCATGATCATTAGACTTGAGCCTAGTATCATCAAATACAACATTGGATGATTCCATAACACTTAGAGTCTTTAAATTGAAAACTCTATAGGCTCTACTATTCAAGGCATAGCCAATAAAGATACCCTCATCACTCTTAGCATCGAATTTGCCAAGTTGATCACGGTCATTCAAAATGTAGCATTTGCTTCCAAAAGTGTGGAAGTAGCTAACATTTGGCCTCTTGCCTTTCCATAACTCATAGGAGGTATTTCTAGTACCGGGCCTTAGGAAAACACGATTCCCTATATAGCAAGCCGTATTGACGGCTTCGGCCCATAGGTTCCTAGGGACATTGTTGCTAAGCAACATCACACGGGCCATCTCTTGAAGGACCCTATTTTTCCTCTCAACAACTCCATTTTGTTGAGGTGTCCTAGGAGCCGAAAACTCATGGGAGATACCTAAACCATTACAAAAGGTTTCAAAGGTAGCATTCTCAAATTCCCTCCCATGGTCACTTCTAATCCGTTTTATGCTTTTAATATTAGAGTTCATTTCATTTTGAAGTTTATTACAAAGCATTTTAAACTTATCAAAAGTTTCGGATTTTTCTCTAAGAAAATATGTCCATGTGAACCTAGAGAAATCATCAACACATACAAAAATGTATCTCTTTCCACCCAAACTTTCGGTTTGCATGGGACCCAATGAGGTCCATGTGGAGAAGCTCAAGAGGCTCCTTGGTGGTGAGATACTTACCCTTTTTGTGCATGCTTTTAGTTTGCTTTCCTTGTTGGCAAGGTCCACAAACACCATTGGCTTTCTTCCCAAGCTTAGGGAGGCCACGCACACACTCGAACTTTCCAAGGGTCCGTAGATCCCTAAAGTTCATGTGGCCAAGTCTTTCATGCCACAACTCAATTTGCTCATCCATGGACACATTGTTTGAGACTATTCTAGCTTCAAGACAATAGCAATTGTCGCTAGATCTCATACCTTTCAATAAGGTTTGTCCATCGGGCTTTAGGATCGAGCAATCATCTTTACAAAACAAGACGGAATATCCTTCATCACTTAGATGTGAAATGCTTATTAAATTGGCTTTCAAGCCATCAACAAATAAAGCATCGGATAAGGAGGGTAATCCGGGAACGGAAATGGTTCCTTTCCCTACTACTTTCTTTTTGGATCCATCACCAAAAGTGACATATCCACCTTCCTCCATAACAAGAGTCTCGAAGAAACTCTTGTTTCCCGTCATGTGCCTAGAGCACCCACTATCTAGATACCAAAAATTAGAAGAATTTGCCTTCAAGGCTATTTGAGCAACATGGCAAACAATGTCATTCTTTCTAATCCACCTAGAAACAATCTTAGCTTTCTTAGTGGTCTTTGGTATATGGGCTCTAGATGTCCTAGGATCATGCATAATAATATTATCATTCCTAGGAACATGCATCATGGCTCTTTTCTTTTTCTTCTCAATCATGCTTTGTTTTCTACACATTTTAATATATTGAAAGCAATTTGGTCTAATATGACCATCACAACCACAAAAGTGACAAATAGGGATGAAATAAGAAATCATACCTTGCCTTTGTGCACGTATGGGAGCTTGTCCATGTCTTTGTGGATAAGTGGGTTCAATCCATCTTCGTTGTTGAACCGGTCTAGGTTGCTTCCAAGCTTGAGGTTGCATGATTGGTCTCTTTCCTTTGTGAGCCAATTTTGGAGGAGTGTTGGCTTGAGGGACCCTAGGGGGTTGAGCTTGAGATTTCCTTCTTGGTCCCATTTTCACTTGAGCATTAGAACATTGTCCTACTTCTAACTTCTTCCTAGGAGGTTGCACAAATGAAGTTTCTTCGTTCTTCAAGCTCTTGACAAACACGGTCTTGTTAGAGGTTGAGATTTTCTTGCCATCATCATACCCAAGACCTCTCTTGTCACTTGGACTCTTTCCAACACCAAGTAAATGATCAAGCTTCTTGGTGCTAGAATCTATCCTAGCCAAGGACCCTTTAACTTCTACAAGTTCCCTCTTCAAGCCTTCTTCACTTCTCTTGGATAAGTCTAACTCCTCAATTAACTTATCCTCTCTCCTCTTCAATCTTTCCACTTGTTCACTTAAGTGGTCATTGTGAGCCGAAAGTTCAAGGTTTTCTTCTCTCAACCTCTCAATCTTTCTTGTGCTTTTAAGTGCTAAATCATTGAACTCGGCATGGTATATAGCAAGCACCTTTTGCTCCACAAATTTCTTTTTGGAACTAGAAGAGGAGTCACTTTCTACTTCTCTTGACTCATTTCCTCTTTCTCACCTCTTTCTCACTACCACTTTTGCTCTTATGTGAGGAGGCAAAAGCTAGGAGGTTAGCCATGAGCTCTTCTTCACTTGAAGACTCATCTTCCTCATTGGAGTCATCACTACTCCCACTCCAAGTGGCGGCCATCACTTTGCTCTTCTTCTTTTCATTGTGATTAGCACATTCGGGGGCAAAGTGACCAATCCCACCACATTCAAAGCATCGGACACCTTTCCTTTCGGTCCTCTCTTGTCTAGGCTCAAACTTCTTGAAGGAACTCTTTTTCTTCAAATCTTGTCCTCTTGACCCAAATCCCTTCTTCTTCTTGAACCCCATAACCTTGTTGAACCTTTTCACAAATAAGGCAAGGTCTTCATCCGATTCATGCTTTGCCTCCTTTGCATCCTTAGATGCTTTCAAAGCTATTCCTTTAGACTTCTTAGGAGGAGTAGTGGTGCTAGGAGCCTTCCTAGACTCATATGCAAGGAGACGCCCAATCACCTCACTTGGCTTCATATCCATGTAGCCACTATTTTCTTCTATGGCCGTCACCTTGGATTCAAACCTATCGGGGAGAGATCTCATAATTTTTTGCTTGACTCTCCTATCCGAATACGGGTCTCCGAGTTGATGGCTTTGATTTACAATGTCCATCAATTTGATTTCGAAGTCATTGAAGCATTCATCCTCTCCCATCCTTAGAAGCTCAAACTGAGTTTGGAGGACTTGAAGCTTGGACTCCTTCACCACCTCGGTTCCCTCATGTGCAACTAGAAGGATGTCCCATGCCACTTTGGCAATCTGAGTATTCTGAATAAGCTTGTACTGATTCTCATCCATAGCACACATAATGGCATGCATAGCCTTCCTATTCCACTTAGAAGCCTCAAACTCTTGCGCGTTCCATTGCGCCTTAGGCTTCAAAACATCTTGTCCTCCACCCTCGGGAGTCATCATAGGGAGATCATATCCGTCTTCCACCGCCATCCATGCACGGTCATGAATTTGGCAAATGTAGGATTCCATCTTCCCTTTCCATTGGGAATAGTTCAATCCGGTAAGAAGTGGAGGCCTTGTGCTAGAAGCTCCTTCGTGGCCACCACCATTTCCACCGTTTCCACTCATAGTGTTTATGAATGAATGAAATGAATGCAAATGTATGAATGATCAAAAATCACACAAAATGCAAAACACACCAAAATAAGCAAGGATCACCTATGTATGTCTAGGAACCCGCTCTGATACCAATTGAAACAAATTATAGCACGGTGTGTATAAAGCTATCTAGAGGGGGGGTGAATAGATTTTACGCTTTTTACCCAATTTTTCGTGTTAGTCAAAATTACGAAAATGCCCTCAAGATAATATAACCAAGCAATTGTAATATGGTGCGGAAATTAAAACAACACTTGGTTTTTACGTGGAAACCCTCACGGGAAAAACCACGGGCTATGTAAGTAAGCCACACTCGAACCTCGAATCCACTAAATGTGCAAACGATTACAACCTAATCCCGGAAGTAATCACACACCTACCTAATCCCGGTATGAGTGAACCTAGTCCAATTTGCTTGCGATCTAAGCAACCTAATCCCGGTTGCTACACACAAGACTTACTTTCTCTAGAAGAGAATACAACCCTAAGTGAATATATGTAAATATCCAAAATGCAACATAGAGCAAGGGAAACCCTATATGCTTATCTAAGATGATTAATATGCAATTAAGAACAATCCTAGATATCAAAACTAAATGACATGTCAATTAGTTTAGCTAATCAATATTAAGCACAAAACCTAATATGCTAGCACAATACAACTTCTCAAACATACATCATACTCATCTCAATATTGTATCCAAAGCATACAAAATAATCAACAAGTAATTAATTGAGATTGCTAGATAAGAGAAACACAAAACATGTAAGATATTAGTGAAAAACTTACCAAGCAAAGTATGATGAAGATTCCATGCAAGATGACATCTAGATGATCCAAGATGATGCTAGATGATGATTGATGATCATGAAAAAGTGTTTGAGTGATTAAAAATGAGTTCTTTGTGTATTTTTCTTCTCTTGAAAAATATCCTAAGTATAGAATATGAATATGAACTCTCTTGGCTGACCTAAAGTCAAAGTGTTATATATATAGGGGCCATAAGTGAAGTGTGGTCGTTTTGAAAAACGCACCAAAAATTGCTCTGTGCGCTGGTGGCCTTGCGCTGGACGACAGGCGCAAGACCAGCGCACACGCACATTTTTGCATTGGCGCTGGACGACATGCGCTCACACAGGCGCCAGACCAGCGGAGCCACACTGGGCGATCAGCGCTGGTGACCTTGCGCTGGTGTAGACCAGCGCACGACCGGCGACAGAGAACTGGACGATCTGCGCTGGTGGGCTGCGCTGGTGTGGACCAGCGCACGACCAGCGGCACGCCACTGGGCGTTTTGCGCCGGTGATCGGCGCTGGACGTCAGGCGCATGAGGACCAGCGCACAGCCCACAACTTTGAACCCCACAAGCAATCATGCAAGGGGAACAAAGGTAAACTAAGATGCATCCTAAAAGCCTAAATGCTATGATGTTATAAACACAAGATGCAATCATTATACCAAGCAAGAAGAGATGTAAAAGGGCATTGATGCACAACAAAAAGAAACACAACATACAAAGATTAAACATATGCATGAGTTGTGAGTGTGTGCAACTATCTCTTCAAGACAAGTAAGCACTTAGAGTATTACCTTTGGTGCTTGTCAATTATGAGGTCTTCAAAGGGCCTAAGCAATAATAACAACATCTAAACTACCCTTACAAAGAATCCCCACATATGGTTTGATCACGAAATAAGCCAATTAAAAACAACGGGAATCCTTACAAACTCTAAACTCCCAGAAGACCCATGGCAACAAGGAGTCGCAGAAAAGGAAAGGGCCGAAAACACATATCCGTATCTGTTACAACATGGGAATCCGAGTACGAATCAAAAAAGAAATCCTACCTCCAACAGGATAGGATCACGTAGTAACCCTAGATTATCATGTATAAATAGAACCACCTATCCTACGAGGAGGGGGTTCAAAAAATAACAAAAGGAGAGAAAAGCAATAATTCTGGAGATTTGAGTGTGTAATCGAAACAAGTAAACTATAGTGATATTTTCTTGTCCTCCGGGACGCCGTGGTTTTTTCCCATTCAAGGGGTTTCCACGTAAATTGGTCTCTTGCATGCATTGAATTTCTTTCTTAATTGACGATACTTTTGATTTAATTGTTGGTTGTGTGGTAATCCAAATTTCACCGTCAACAATTGGCGCTAGAAGGAGGGGGTCCATAATTACTTGAACAAAAACTTCGAGGAACCCTTGCGAATTGAGAAACATGAACAACGACGGTGACAAAGATGGTAACTCCAGCAGAGATCTAATCGTTGAGCCAACCGCGCCGACAGGAGATAGGGCGGTGACGATCGGGGAACAGTCAGCAGCAATGCCAGGAACTAGGGCAGCCGACCCCGGGGTTCTGCAACATTTCCAAACTGCATTGGTAAACTTAATCAACGAGGCAAACAAAATAGGGCTTTCGCTTCCCATAGGATTGAGAGTTTCATCTCCCTATGAGTTAACTACTCCGGGAATCCCGCCGCCCTGAAGACTACGGTCAGAAGTTCACATCGTAACCCCTGATGCTCAAGCGAGACAATCTACTGAAGAGACTCCCCAGGGTCACCTTGAGGATTTCGAGGGTAGGAAACAGAGGAAGGGAAAAGGTGTGATGAACGAAGAATCCAGGGAGGAGCGGGATCAGATAAGAACACATGGGATCAATTCTAGTGACACATACCAAAGGAACCGGCGGAGACACCGTTCAATCTCGTCTGAAGATAAAAGTCCTCGTACACGAAGGGAATTACGATCCAAAAGAGCACGACAGAGAAGATCCGAAAGCACAGAAGATAGAAGGAGCCCAGATGATAGAGACAATTATGGGAGAATGACAGTCAAGAGCAGACTCGATCCAACAGGGGAGCCAACTGGTTAGCGAGATGTCACCTTACAAGAGCTGTCAAGAAAGGTTTCAGCGATGGCACGAAGGTATGGTCGCAACGTATCTTCGGATGATGAGTCGGATAGCCCATTCGTTGAAAATATTGCTCGCACCTAATTTCCGGACAGATTTAGAATGCCAACCATTGAGCATTATAAGGAGAACAGGGATCTGAAGGAGCATGTTCGCCGATTTCGTAACATTATGGCCCAGTATTCATCCAATGACGGACTGCTATGTCTCACCTTCCCGCAAACATTTGGCAACCTCGCCTCCAGGTGGTTTGGAAGACTTCCATCCAGAAGTATAAGCAGTTTCTCGAACCTTAGCAAGGCATTTATAAGGCAATTCATGGGGAGTGTGCAGAAAAGAAAGTCGCTTGCTCATCTATCAAACTTGAAGCAGGAATGCAATGAGTCGATCAAGAAGTATCCGGCAAGATTCAGGAAGGAGGTTGCTCAAATTGAAGACGCCAGTGATTTAGCTGTTATCGCCGCTTTCACCAATGGGTTACAAAACGGGCGATTATCCTTTGACCTGCGAAGAGAGAGACCGAAAACTTATGAGGAGATGATGGAAATAGCTGGCGACTATGCACTAGCAGAAGAATAAGAAGTAGCGCAAGGGGGTAGTTACGTACACGGACACAAACCTGACTCAAAAGAAGAACCTAAGGCTGACAAAAAGATACAATCACGTGACCGCCAGAGAGATGAGAAAAGCCAAAAGGGGCATCCAAGGGAAAGCAGGGGAAACACTCGAGCCAATAGGTTTCGAGGAAGGTACAACCATTACACCCCTCTAACCGGCGATCAGGAGGAAATACTTTCCGTGGTAGAAGACAAAGGACTCGCCAAATACCCTCGGCAGCAATCAGCAAATGCTAGGAAAGATACAATTAAATACTGTCGATTTCACAAAGATCATGGACATGAGACTTCAAAATGTTTTCAGCTGCGTGATCATATTGAGAGCTTGATCAGAGACGGGCACCTGAAGGATTTTGCTTTGAAAGGGGACAAGCACGGTGGTCACCAGGACAGCCACCAAGGAAACGGACAGGAAAGAAAGAGTCCAAGGAGAAACAGCCCTAACGCCACCATAAACATTATTTTTGACGGACCTCATACTGGGAGAAGCAATCGAGAAAGGATGTCAGAAGTCCGAGAAGTAATGTATGACAGCAGAAGTATGGAGATCAATTCTGTGCAAAGAAACCCCAAGAAAGGAAGAGAAGGACACGACCCCATAATATTTACAGCAGAAGACTCAAACGAAATTGATGCAAAGCCTAATGATGCAATCGTAGTGGGGGTTCGAATAGCACACAGGGATGTCTTTCGAGTAATGATTGATAACGGGAGTTCAGCTGATATTCTAAGTGCTAGGGTATACGATGAGTTGCGGCTGGATAGAAAGGACCTAGAACCCTTCCATGTGCCGTTGAAAGGTTTTGGGGGTGCAGAAGTAAGATCATTGGGAACTGTGAAGCTACCGGTGAGGTTTGGTATAGCACCATGTAGGCGAACAATCCTGCTGGACTTTGTTGTAGTCGACATCCATAATTGGCCGAATAACGCTTTGCTTGGTCGACCGTTTCTTAACAAAGCTCGAGCCATCACTTCAACCCACGCATTGAAAGTAAAGTTCCCTACAGAATTCGGAATCAGAGAATTGAAAGGGTCACAGGAGATGGCGCGCCGCGCCAACCTGTCAATCTTCAAGGATAAGGCAGGGATGGAGACATTAAGCATATTCGAGGTAAACAAGGAAGTACAGGAGGATAACCCAGAAACTTTTGAATTGGACCCAAGGGACAAAACGAGCGGAGAAAAGGAAGAGCCAATTGAGTCAATTGTTTTAAACAAAGCAGAGCTAGACAAAACAGTCAAGATCGGAGCAAGATTGACGGAACGCGTTAAGAGAGATGTGACAAACTTGCTGAAAGAATACAGGGATATTTTCGCTTGGAGCCATGAAGACATACCGGGGATTGAAAGAAGTGTGATTTCACACAACTTGGCTGTGAACGAAAAATGCAAACCAGTAGTACAAAAGAGGAGAAGCTTTAACCCGGAGAGAAGTGCAGCAATAAAAGAGGAGGTGTCCAAGTTGCTCGCCGCAGGATCAATCAGAGAGGTTAAGTACCCGGAATGGGTGGCGAATGTAGTTCTAGTGAAAAAGAAGAACAGCCAATGGAGGATGTGCGTCGACTTCACCGACCTAAACAAGGCCTGCCCCGAGGATAGCTTCCCGCTACCAAGAATTGACCAGCTGGTCGATGCAACAGCTGGACATGAAACATTAAGTTTTATAGATGCATACTCAGGATATAACCAGATAAAAATGCACAAGCCAGATGAGGAGAAGACAGCGTTCACCACAGATCAAGGGTTATACTGTTACACAGTTATGCCATTCGGCTTGAAAAACGCTGGAGCAACTTACCAGCGCTTAGTCAACAAAATGTTCGCCAGACAGATAGGAAGAAATATGGAGGTTTACGTTGACGACATGCTAACAAAAAGCATCACAGTAGATAAGCATATAGATGACCTAAGGGAGACATTCGATGTGTTGGTTAGGTATGGAATGAAGTTGAATCCAGCAAAATGCGTGTTCGGCGTACCGTCTGGGAGATTTCTAGGACATCAAGTGCATCAAAGAGGAATAGAGGTGAACCCTGAAAAAATCCAAGCGCTGGCCAAAATGGTCTCACCAAGAACTTTGAAGGACGTCCAAAGACTCACGGGGTGCCTGGCATCGTTGAGCAGGTTCATAGCTAAATCAACGGACCGATGCCTACCATTTTTCAAAGCCCTAAAAAAAGGAAAGGGGGTCGAGTGGAACGAGGATTGTGAAAGAGCTTTCCAGGCCTTGAAGGATTACCTCGGGCAAGCACCGCTGCTATCAAAATCGGAAACAGGAAAAACATTGTATATGTACTTATCCGTCTCTAAAGCAGCCACAAGTTCCGTGCTGGTAAGACAAGAGAAGGGGATCCAGAAACCAATATACTACACCAGTAAAGCACTGTTACCAGCCGAAACCAGGTACTCGCCAGCCGAAAAAATGGCACTCGCTCTAATAACATCCAGGCTCATAAAATCGGAGTATACACCAACTTGAAATTAATTCTGCAAAAATCAGAAGTATCCGGTCGATTGACGAAGTGGGCGATCGAGTTGAGTGAATTCGATGTAGAGTATCTTCCAAGGACAGCAATCAAAGCCCAAGCAGTGGCGGACTTTGTAGCAGAGTTCACCGAGCCAAGCATGGAGGTGGCAAGAATGATAGTGGAGCAAAACAAGAAAGCATTCAAATGGCAACTCCGCGTTGACGGGTAGTCAAACACGCACAGCAGCGGGGCAGGGGTAGTGGTGTCTGAAACAAATAATAGCACGGTGTGTATAAAGCTATCTAGAGGGGGGGTGAATAGATTTTACGCTTTTTACCCAATTTTTCGTGTTAGTCAAAATTACGAAAATGCCCTCAAGATAATATAACCAAGCAATTGTAATATGGTGCGGAAATTAAAACAACACTTGGTTTTTACGTGGAAACCCTCACGGAAAAACCACGGGCTATGTAAGTAAGCCACACTCGAACCTCGAATCCACTAAATGTGCAAACGATTACAACCTAATCCCGGAAGTAATCACACACCTACCTAATCCCGGTATGAGTGAACCTAGTCCAATTTGCTTGCGTTCTAAGCAACCTAATCCCGGATGCTACACACAAGACTTACTTTCTCTATGAAGAGAATACAACCCTAAGTGAATATATGTAAATATCCAAAATACAACATAGAGCAAGGGAAACCCTATATGCTTATCTAAGATGATTAATATGCAATTAAGAACAATCCTAGATATCAAAACTAAATGACATGTCAATTAGTTTAGCTAATCAATATTAAGCACAACACCTAATATGCAAGCACAATATAAAATCTCAAACATACATCATACTCATCTCAATATTGTATCTAAAGCATACAAAATAACAAACAAGTAATTAATTGAGATTGCTAGATAAGAGAAACACAAAACATGTAAGATATTAGTGAAAAGCTTACCAAGCAAAGTATGATGAAGATTCCATGCTAGATGACATCTAGATGATCTAAGATGATGCTAGATGATGATTGATGATCATGAAAAAGTGTTTGAGAATCAAGAATGGAGTTCTTGGAATTTTTCTTCTCTTGAAAAATATCCTAAGTATGAATTCTGAATATGAACTCTCTTAATTGACCTAAAGTCAAAGTGGCATATATATAGGGGGCCAAATCAAAGTGTGGTCGTTTAAGTAAGTTTCAAAGAAACGCGCCAATCGGCGGTTTCAATCGGCGGCCAGGCCGCCGATAATGACCGCCGAATTGAGCTCGTGAAGAACAGAGCATAAACGGCGGTTCATTCGGCGGTTTAGTGACCGCCGATTCCAACCGCCGAAACAGAACAGAGAGATCAAAATCAACCAGGTATGAACGGCGGTTTCGAACGGCGGTTTCATGCCCGCCGTTTCAACCGCCGAATTAGACTGAGAGATAAATCAATCAGGTCTTGAATCGGCGGTTTCGAACGGCGGTCGTGACCGCCGATCTTAACCGCAGAAAAGCTTCAGACCAATCTGGACTGAAACGGCGGTTTCAGTCGGCGGCCAGGCCGCCGATCATAACCGCCGATCACCTAGATAGGTGAAAACCAAGGAGAAGCCAAGGGCATTCTCCATAGGCGGTCCTCGCGCTAAACCAAGCACATTCTCGTGCATGCGCGGACGTTTCCGAAAGTTATCGGGAAACGAATTACACAACAACAAGACACAAATACACACAACAAAATATAATAAATAAGTGCAAGTGTGAATTGTGACAAACGAAGAGAATGCACACAAATGCAATGAATGTTTAGTGTGTGTGTGCAACTAATCTCTTCAAAGAAAAGTAAGCACATAGAAATTTACCTTCGGTGCTTATCAACACGAGGTCTTCAAAGGGCTTCGAACAATAAGACCGATACTTAGGCTACCCTTACAAAGAACCCCCACAAATGGTTTGATCACGAAATAAGCCAATTAAAAACAACGGGAATCCTTACAATCTCCCCCTTGGCTATTTCGTGACAAAACCATCACTCACAATGATTCCTCACAAAAAAATAGAACTACGGGAATATAATGATATTCTACATTACAAAGAGATAAGCTAATGCAACTTGAAGTCTTCAATCCTCTTGTAGAATAATCAATCCCTGAAAAGAGTTTCTAACATTTCTAATACAAGAAAAGTGTGAGATTAATCATGTGAGAACAATACCAAGCATTTGCATTTTTAGAATTTAGGCACAACATTACCAAATGTATGCAATGTATGATTGAAAGTTCTTAAAATACTCGAGGCGTGTTTATCAATATAAAGCTAGAGGGGGGGGTGAATAGATTTTAACTATTATTACCCAATTTTCGCATGCAAGTCAATTTTACGAAAATGCCCCTACTAGTCAAAAATACATACAAGTGTAATATAGTGCGGAATTTAAATAACACTTGATGTATACGTGGAAACCCAACCACTGGGAAAAAAACCACGGGCTGTATAGTGCGCCACACTCGGAACTCGAAATCACTAATTGAAATGAAGTTTACAACCTATGTAGACCTCGTCTAACATTCCGGTCTGTAACCCCTCACTTCTACCCAGCGGGCCTTTATTAGCAACCCTATTCCAATTTGCTTGAGGCCTAAGCACTCTTAGCCTCAAGACTTACTTCTCTATGAAGAGAAACAACCCTATGTGAATATGTATGAATATTCAATTAATGCAATAAGAGCTAGGGTACTCTAAATGCTTATCTAGGATGATGATATATTCAATTTAAATCAACCCTAGATATCAATTGCTAAATGACATGTCAAATAGCATAGATGATCATAGATTATAAAAACCTAGATATCTATCAAAAACAACACTCAATTAATTCATCACAAATAATCTCTTTTCTTGTATTTAACATATGATCAAAAACATACAAGTAATTTAAAAGAGATGGCTTGGTATTTAAAATACTACAATAAGATGAAATTAATCAAAATCTTACCAAGCAGTTGTGATGATGCAAACCCATACATGGATGCACTCTATATAGACATAGGAGATGCAATATGAAATTTGATGCAAAAGGGGTTTGATTTGAGTGGTTAAAGATGAGTTCTTGATTTGATTTTCTCTCAAAATCTATCTTTGAAGATTAGGGTTCTTAAGAGTCAAAGAACTGATTCAGATAATGAGAAAGTGTGATATTTATAGACATCAAGAACAGGGCAAGTGAAAAGACAATTTTGCCCCTGAAACGCACCGTTCGGCGGTTTCAATCGGCGGCCAGGCCGCCGATTACGACCGCCGAATTGAGCTCGTGAAGAACAGAGCATTAACGGCGGTTTCATTCGGCGGTTACGTGACCGCCGATCCAACCGCCGAATCAAACCCGAGAGATTAAAATCGATCAGGTATGAACGGCGGTTTCGAACGGCGGTCGTGACCGCCGATCTTGACCGCATAATTGCTTCAGACCAATCTGGACTGAAACGGCGGTTTCAGTCGGCGGCCAGGCCGCCGATCATAACCGCCGATCACCAACAATGGTGAAAACCAAGGAGAAGCCAAGGGCATTCTCCATAGGCGGTCTTCGCGCGAAACCAAGCACTCATTAGTGCAAGCGCGGACGTTTCCGAACAATGTCGGGAAACGAATTATAAGGCACATATACACACAACAAGATATATCAACCAAAGTGCTAGTGTGTAAAGTGACATGTGAAGAGATGCACATAAAAATAAGCAAGTATGCAATCATAGCAAGAATGCTAAGTGAGTGAGTGCTACTAAATCTCTTCAAAGAAAAACAAGCACAAGAGATTATACCTTTGGCGTGCTTGTATCTTGAGGTCATGGAAGGGCCTTTGATCTTCAACACTAAACACTTAGACTACCCTTACATTCAAAACCCCAACATGTGGTTTGACCACGAAATAAGCCAATCAACAAAACGGGAATCCTTACAATCTCCCCCTTTGGCTATTTCGTGACAAAACCACCACTCACATTGATTCCTCACAACAAAAATAAACCTATGGGTCAATGAAGATTTTCTACAATACAAAGAGATATATAAAAATAAAACTTGAAGTCTTCAATCTCTTGTAGAACAATCATTCCCTGAAACAAGGTTTCTATACTTTCCAATTCAAGTAAAAGTGAGATGAATCAAGTGAGGACATAAACAAGCATTTGCATTTCTAAGAAATTAAACACAACATCATGCAATGTATGATGAATGCAATGCTCCCCCTCAAAGGGTTACTCCCCCTCAATGTATATTCTCCCCAATGTGCACCAATTGCTACAACAATTTGCACCTCCCCTTACCACATTATACTCCCCCTTTTTGTCATGATATAGACAAAGGAGTAGTCCCCAACCGGGTCACTCAAGGCAAAGAGAGATAGTAGCATTCTAGTATATGCATAATCAATATAAGTCACTTTATGCAATCTCAATTAATCGGAGAGAAACGAGGAGTTTTATTAGATAAAATGTGTGAAACAAAATGCTTTGCATACAAGACATATTGCATTCAAGTCCAAAATACCATGGTATTTGGCAAAGCAAATGACAAAGGTTTCTAATAGGAATTCAAACCAATTTCACCATTGTCATGAGAGAAGCAAGGATATAGAAATTTCATTGATTTCAATTTAAGAACAACTATATCCAACTTTATAAGCTAAACATGTCATGAGCAACTTTGCACCCTACTTGATTTTTCCGGGAATGAAACCCGTATGATAGTAGACATGTTCAACCAATAAAGAAAGAGAGACATTTGGATTGTAAAATCCTTGAATGGATACTAGATCCTTTTTCATTTGAGTCTCATTAGCTTTTTCACACAAGTTTTTGCATTTAAGAACGCAATTATCAATTCATGCTTTTTCATTTGAGCATGTACATGAATTTCATGCTTTTCATAAGACATTAGCATGTTATTTAAGAATCATCATGTCATGGAGATAATCATAGGTCATTCAAATCATACTTCCTACATACATCTCCTAGTCCAAAATGCATGTTTGAACATAAATATGACATGGATTGCAATACAAGCATTGATCACACTTATTGAATAGAAAATATGTATACATAGTGTAACCAAGCTAACTCAAGCAACAAAAAGAGAAGCATAAGATATTTCAAATTTTTTGCAAGTGACTAGATGCAAAATAGCTCTCTTTGCTTAAGTTCCCCATATGGGGTCAAATTTCCATACCACTTCAAAGAAAGGTATGAGGTCCTATGGACCTACCAAGTCCTTTGGACTTGGATGAACCTATTTGAGACTTGTTAGTCTCGTAGCAAGCGGGTTCATTCTTATTACTCCACTTAGGTGACACTAAATCAATCCTAGTGGACAAAGGTTCTAGAGTACAAGATGAAAAAGGATCATGCACATGATTTTCTTCCTTTTTATGAAGCATCTTAGCTCTAGCCTTTTTCTTGTCAATCATGCTTTTAGCTCTACACATTTCAATGTAATGCAAGCAACTTGGTCTAATATGACCAACAATACCACAAAAATGACAAGTGGGAATAAAGTTAGGAATCATACCATTCCCTTTAGCATGGATAGGAGCTTTCCCTTGTCGTTGTGGTTGTCTTGGTTGTTGGATCGGATCTCTCCTCTTTTGTTGAAAACCAAGACGAGGTTGCTTGCTTGTCTGAGCTTGCATGATTGAACTCTTCCCATTGTGTTTTTGAGTTTGAGGGAAGATAGTGTGAGGAGCCCTTTGGGTGTGAGCTTGAGCTTGACCTTTTGGTGCCTCAACCACTTGGGCACTTCTTGAACACTCTCCTAGGTCACTCTTCTTCCTAGGTTGTTGAGGAGGAGGGGACATATTGAAGTCCATGTTCATGGCACAGGATGTCTTGCTTGTGGAGGAGGCATCCGTGTCATCAATGTAGCCAAGACCTCTCTTGTCACTTGGCTTTCTTCCAACTCCCCAACATGTGGTCAAGCTTCTTGGTGCTTGAAGTCATCTTAGCCAATAAGACCTTAACTTCTTCAAGCTCTCTTTCTAGCTCTTCTTCTCTCCTCTTAGATAATGCTAAGTCTTCTTTTAGCTTATCTTCATCCGCCATGGATCTCACCACTTCTTCACACAAGTGGTTTACTAGTGTTGAAAGCTCTAGATTCTCTTCTTTTAATCTTCTAATTTCTTCCTTGTTCTCATCATCGAGCTCTCAACTTTGACTTTGTAGTCATTAAGATCCATACACTCCACATTTCCATTTGTGGAGTTAGATGACAAATATTCAACACTTGTGTCATCTCCTCTAATCTCCATTTCACCAATGGAGTCATCTCCTTCATCAAGATCATCAAATTTTTCTCTTGATGAGGAAAGAGCCAATCCCTATGAGTAGCTACACCAACTACTTCTATACCTTGTTCTTCTTGGGGATCACAAGGAAAAGCAACTTTGCCATCTTCTTCAACTTCTACACTCTTGGCTCCAAATTCCGTGTAGATGATGGCAAGTTCTTCATCACTTGAAGGATTTTCGTCATCTTCATATTTATCCCATAAGGTGGCCTTCGCCTTCCCTTTTCTTCTATCCTTCAAGTTTCCACACTCCGGGAGAAATGCCCGAATCCTCCACATTCGTAGCACTGAATCCCCTCTCTTGAAGACACTCCTTGGTTTGGCTTGTTAATGAGTCCCATGTCTTCAATTGAGATACCCTCCTTCTTGTCATGCTTCGAAGTCTCCAAAGCAATTTCTTCTTCTTCTTCTTAGGAGGTGCGGTGGTCAACTTCTTCTTAGGAGGTGAGGTGGTTAAATTCACAAATCTCCTAAATCTCTCTAGTAAGAGAGGCATCTCCTCAATGGAGTCAATTTCTTCTCTCACAAAATCACTCATAGTGTTTGCGTTGAATGAATGCAAATGAGAAGAATGCAAAATGTATGAAGAAATCAAACAAACATACAAATGCAAAAACACACCAAAATGAGCTAGGATCACCTAAGTATATCTAGGAACCCGCTCTGATACCAATTGAAAGTTCTTAAAATACTCGAGGCGTGTTTATCAATATAAAGCTAGAGGGGGGGGTGAATAGATTTTAACTATTATTACCCAATTTTCGCATGCAAGTCAATTTTACGAAAATGCCCCTACTAGTCAAAAATACATACAAGTGTAATATAGTGCGGAATTTAAATAACACTTGATGTATACGTGGAAACCCAACCACTGGGAAAAAACCACGGCTGTATAGTGCGCCACACTCGGAACTCGAAATCACTAATTGAAATGAAGTTTACAACCTATGTAGACCTCGTCTAACATTCCGGTCTGTAACCCCTCACTTCTACCCAGCGGGCCTTTATTAGCAACCCTATTCCAATTTGCTTGAGGCCTAAGCACTCTTAGCCCCAAGACTTACTTCTCTATGAAGAGAAACAACCCTATGTGAATATGTATGAATATTCAATTAATGCAATAAGAGCTAGGGTACTCTAAATGCTTATCTAGGATGATGATATATTCAATTTAAATCAACCCTAGATATCAATGCTAAATGACATGTCAAATAGCATAGATGATCATAGATTATAAAAACCTAGATATCTATCAAAAACAACACTCAATTAATTCATCACAAATAATCTCTTTTCTTGTATTTAACATATGATCAAAACATACAAGTAATTTAAAGAGATGGCTTGGTATTTAAAATACTACAATAAGATGAAATTAATCAAAATCTTACCAAGCAAGTTGTGATGATGCAAACCCATACATGGATGCACTCTATATAGACATAGGAGATGCAATATGAAATTTGATGCAAAAGGGGTTTGATTTGAGTGGTTAAAGATGAGTTCTTGATTTGATTTTCTCTCAAAATCTATCTTTGAAGATTAGGGTTCTTAAGAGTCAAAGAACTGATTCAGATAATGAGAAAGTGTGATATTTATAGACATCAAGAACAGGGCAAGTGAAAAGACAATTTTGCCCCTGAAACGCACCGTTCGGCGGTTTCAATCGGCGGCCAGGCCGCCGATTACGACCGCCGAATTGAGCTCGTGAAGAACAGAGCATTAACGGCGGTTTCATTCGGCGGTTTACGTGACCGCCGATCCAACCGCCGAATCAAACCCGAGAGATTAAAATCGATCAGGTATGAACGGCGGTTTCGAACGGCGGTCGTGACCGCCGATCTTGACCGCATAATTGCTTCAGACCAATCTGGACTGAAACGGCGGTTTCATTCGGCGGCCAGGCCGCCGATCATAACCGCCGATCACCAACAATGGTGAAAACCAAGGAGAAGCCAAGGGCATTCTCCATAGGCGGTCTTCGCCGCGAAACCAAGCACTCATTAGTGCAACGCGGACGTTTCCGAACAATGTCGGGAAACGAATTATAAGGCACATATACACACAACAAGATATATCAACAAAGTGCTAGTGTGTAAAGTGACTTTGAAGAGATGCACATAAAATAAGCCAAGTATGCAATCATAGCAAGAATGCTAAGTGAGTGAGTGCTACTAAATCTCTTCAAAGAAAAACAAGCACAAGAGATTATACCTTTGGCGTGCTTGTATCTTGAGGTCATGGAAGGGCCTTTGATCTTCAACACTAAACACTTAGGCTACCCTTACAAAGAACCCCCACATATGGTTTGATCACGAAATAAGCCAATTAAAAACAACGGGAATCCTTACAATGATAAATGCAATGCTCCCCCTCAACGGGTTACTCCCCCTCAATGTATGTTTTCCCCAAAGTGCACAAAAGCTTCTATATTTTGCACCTCCCCTTACCATATCCTACTCCCCCTTTTTGTCATGATATAGGCAAAGGAGTAGTCCCCAACCGGGTCACTCATAGCAACGAGAGATAGAAGCATGCAAGATTTGCATATACATATAAGTCACTTTATGCACTTCAATCAATTTGAGAGAAAAAAAGGAGATTATTTTGAGAAAATGTGTGAATCCAACATGCTTTGCATACAAGACATATAGCATTCAAGTCCAAATACCATGGTATTAAGCAAATGACAAAGGTTTCTAATAAGAATTCAAACCAATTTCACCAATGTCATGGGAAAGCAAGGATATAGAGATTATTGATTTCAATTTAAGAGCAACTATATCCAACTTTATAAGCGAAACATGGCATGAGCGACTTTGCACCCTATTTGATTTTTCCGGGATAAAATTATCCGTATGATAGTAACCATGTTCAACTAATAAAGAAAGAGAACATTTGGAATGTAAATTCCTTTGAATGGATACAAGATCCTTTATTCATTTTGAGTCTCATAAGCTTTCACACAAGTTTTGCATTTTTAAGAATATGCAATCATCAATTCATGCTTTTCATGTGAGCATGTTATATGAATTTCATGCTTTTTCATTTGTCATTAGCATGTTTTAAGAATCATCATGTCATGGAGATATCATAGGTCATTCAAATCATACTTCCAATGTAAATCTCCTAGTCCAAAAATGCATTTTTGAACATAAATATGACATGGATTGTAGACAAGCAAGGTTCACACTTATGGAATTTTAAAACATATATTACATTGTACAACCAAGCTTACTCAAGCAATTAAAAGAAGAGGCAGAGATATTTCAAATTTTTTGCAAGATACAAGAATGCAAAATCGCTCTCTTTGCTGAGTTCCCCATATGGGGTCAATCATAGAACATCACTCCACCAGAACATACCCCAATAGATCTACTAAGAGTTTTTAAATCGAGTAGCATCTAAGGGTTAGTAAATAGATCGCAAGTTGATCATTAGTACCTACATGTTCAAGTACTATGCATTTATTTTCAACAAGCTCTCTAATGAAGTCATGGTGGATGTCAATATGCTTAGTTCTAGAATGTTGCACCGGATCTTGGAAATATTAATGGCACTCATGTTATCAAAAAGAGAGTGAGAGTACCTTGGTTGAATCCGTATCTACTAGCATTTGCTTCATCCATATAAGTTGAGTGCATCCACTCCCCGCGGCTATGTACTCGGCTTCCGCCGTGGACAAGGAATCGAGTTTTGCTTCTTGCAAAACCAAGACACCAAGTTGTTGCCTAAAAGAAGCAACCGCCCGATGTGCTCTTCTATCATCACAATTTCCTGCCCAATCCGCATCACTATATCCTACAAGACTAGATTAGTGTCAAATGAGTACCAAATCCCATAGTGGAAGTCCCATTCACAAAGCGAATGACTCTCTTAACCGAAGAGAGATGGGACTCCTTGGGATCGATTGGTACCTAGCACAAACTCCTACACTAAAATGATATACGGGCCTACTTGCGATCAAAT
>VAHF01000194.1:0-48445 GCA_008009225.1 Acer yangbiense | reverse complement strand
GTCTCTTCCTTGTTGTGAGAGTCCCCCCTTGCTCGTATCTTTTTTCATTGAGGGAGAGCTTTGACTGAAGAGCTTGCTCTAACACTCTGTCATCACTTCTTTTACTGACTTTCTGCTCATGGGCTTTGCAATGAACCCACTAGTTCTTCAATTGACATCGTCTCCAGATCTTTTGTTTCTTTCCAGTGCCACAACTATGAAGTCAAATTTGGATCTAATGATCGTAAAATTTTCTCTGAAATTCTCATGTCTACGAGAGTTTCTCCTTTCTTCTTAGTGATTCGCAACAATCATAACTCGTGTATAGAATTCAGCAATGGATTCATTAGATTTCATTCGTAGAGATTCGAACTCACCTCGTAGAGTTTGAAGACAGATCCTTTTCACTTTGTCAGCACCTTTGTAGGTCTTCTGAAGGGTGTCCCAGACTTCTTCTTTCGATGACTTAGACGATGCTATGATCTCGAACGTGGCTTCTAGTCCTTGATAGATTATGGACTTTGCTTTACAATCCCTCTTTCGATCTGCTTTGAGAGTTGTTGTCTGAGCTTCTGTCAAGATTCCTTCAGCTTCTTTGGATGCGGGTTCTATGTATCCATCTTCCACAATGTCCATCACATCTTGAGAGCCTAGTAGAGCTCTCATTTGTATGCACCAATTGTCGTAGTTGTCTTTGGTGAGCTTCGGGATGATAACTTGCGCGTTTCCGTTGGCCATCGAGACTTGAAGTGCTTAGAACACTGATCTGGAGTCTGAATTTGCAAAAACGGAGTGGACAGTTGCATCCGGAACGGTCCAAAACCTTGGAAACCAATCTGAGTTTGTCGAAAAACGAGTTCGGAAGCGTCTGAAACTTGCGGTCAAACTTCTTGGCAAAAGTCAACAAAAGATAACGGAATATTCTTTTAGCTGACGGAATATTCTAGCCGTTATAACGGCGTTAGTGACGTCAGGCTGACGGGACGGGTTGGAGGATCGGATCCGGGTCGGATCTGGAACAGAGGGGTAACGGGTCGGATCGTTGGGTCGAACCCTGCAAATCGGGCGAGGAAGATGACTGGCGCGTGGTGGTGACGCGCCGGAGGGAATGGTTGCGCGTGGGCGGCACGTGACTTCACTCTCCAACTTCAGGAGGCGCGTGCGGCCTCTATGTAGCTCCGATTTGGGTGAAATTTTCACCGGTGCACTCCGTGTGACGAGTATAACACACTGGTATACTCAAAACTTTATTTTGAGCACTTTGAATTCTAGGCAAATTTGGTTTTTGCCTCTGTTCTTCGAATTTCTGGCTCTCCTGGGCTCTGATACCACTGTTGGTGGAATGGAAATTGTTGAGGTCACTTGTGGTGCACCTCTGTAAGAAATTCGAACGCTCAAACGAAGGAGAAGCTTTAAAATTTTATTTCACTCTAGATTTCTTACACCACTCCACTTCACTTTACTTCACTTGCTTACAATCACAATCTGAGTCCTTTTATATAGGGAGATAAGATGAGCTACAATTAATGCAAAATACAACAAAATCAAACTTCTGTTCGCAGTTGGGAGATGGCAGTTGGGAGATGACAGAAGAAATCGGTGGCAGCAAGGAGTCAACAATGGTGGCTTCTAGAATTTCGGTGGGAAGCTGCTGGAGGTTGCTGGAGGCTGGCTGACTAGAGGCAAGTTCACATTTCAATATCATTAGTACTTGTTTATTCAAAGTTATCCATAAATTTGTGAATTTAGGCCTATAAAGATTTCAGATAGCAAAATCAACAAAACCTGAGTATGCTCAAACTATAGGTGGTGCGACCAAACAGATAAAAAAGGGGATGAAAGGAGAATTTTCAGCAAAAATATAATGCTTATCATGCATATTAACTTACTTGTTCACATCTGGATGATAACTCCTAGCAAGCTTCCGATAAGCTGTAAATTGACATGGAAAAAGTAGGATACCATCAATTGTAGAAAGGTAACAGGCTAAATGGATGGCTCCAGCCGCAAACGGGGGAGGCAAAACCTGCCCTGTTTGTGATTCGCGATTCCGCTAATGCTAATGCTAAATGGTTCCCATTATGGTATTGGAAATCATGCATATCAACACATCCCCTCAATTTCCTAGAGATTTTCCTGGTGCAATAAATCTATCTCTCACATTTGGTGGATCAATTATATCAGCAACCACAAGATCCTCATATTTTCTTCTTGCAACATTGTAACCGTACTTAGGAACTGAATGTTGGAAAAGAAAAACAAGGTAACCATACTTAGCAACTAGAATTGCTGTATTTTCGGATACAACACTTACATTGACCACTGTATTCTAATTGGCAATTAACTTCATTGGGTGTCTCAATGCTCTTTTCAAATGTCCAACTAAACAAGCTCTTAATACTCTTTGTTTTCATTAATCTCTTGTTTCTCTTATTTATTCTCAATCTAAAAGTTAATATATAATGTTTTTTAATGCAATTATAACATCATAATTTCATATTATTTTTGAACCCAGAATGGAAACGTAGTTTGTGATGATTTGACTCTTGAGTAGTGACTCTCTTATTTTGACAGTTTTCTAGCTGTAAGAAAGAGAAAGAGACTTCATCCCCGCCATTCCAAGTTTCAACCACCATGTTTCTTCTTCTGAAAAGAGAACCCTAACATGGAATTGCATGGAGAAGATATAGGGATTATTAGTTTGTTTTAAATGTTTTTTTAAAAAGAAAAAATGGTGAAAAATAAATGGTTATTGCTAGTTTGACGTTTATTTTGACAATGAGAAATGACATATGATGAAGCTGTCTTTGCTTTCACAAGTTTCTATGCCAAAAACAAAGCTTGTTATTCAACTGTTTTTTTTATCTGGTCAATTATTAGGGAAAGATAAAAAAAAAATTCATCACAGCTTTGAAATACTTATTATTGAATAACATAAAATGAAAAGAAACTTTCATACATGGAAAGTAGGCACTTGATATCTCTTTCCTTCACATAAACTAAAGAATCCACCATCTATGCCTCAACGGTAGGGTGGATTGGTATTTATCCCCGAATAACCAAATCCCAATATTTTATTAAAAAATTTAATTACAAAATCTCTTTAAGAAAAAATCTTTATTAAAAATAGAGTAATGTTAGACGTCCTAATTTTTTTTTTCTTCCAAATTCTATCCTAAATAATGTGGCACGTGAGGTATCAGCATCTTATGAATCATGAAATTATACGGTGACTGATAAGATGCTGACACCTCACGTGACACATCATTTGGAACATAATTTAGAAAAGAAAAAAAATTGGAACGTCTAGCATTACTCTTAAAAATAAAGCTTATTCAACTTGATAATGTCTAGGTCTTCAAGACTATATTTAAGTGTCTATGAAGATAGAAGACTTTCGTAAAGACAACGAGACAGTGAAAAAACAAAAGTACAACGATTGTACGCGCCTTGCCCGTGAGTTTGCAAGGTTTTTTTCTTCGATCCACGCGCCTCCGTTTCCGTTCTTTTTCAGCTTGCGATGTCTGATGTGTTCATGTTTTCTGCTCAATCTGAGCAAGGGAAGAGTGAAGCTCTGAAAGAAAAGCCACCCGATCCCAATTTTAGTACCAAACAACCTCGAATTTTAGAGGAGGAGAATAATCTGAGGAAGCCGCCGAATGATAGCTTCAAGTCAAGATTGCTAAGCATGGATATGCCTGGGAACTGGTCTGGATTTGGAGCTGGTAAGGAGAAACTTAAGATTAACGATGGAGATATCACTGTCGTTGAGAGTCCTACCGGTCCTGCTATGAAGCTCTCGACCAATCTGAAACAGCAACTGTGCGAGCCTTGGTCCAATGCCTTAATTTTGAAGATTATGGGGAGAACTCATAGCCTCAACTTCATGCTCTCAAAGTTAAGACAGAAATGGTCACTTATCGGACAGTGGCAACTCACGGATCTTGATGATGGGTATTTTGTGGTATGATTCCAGATGAGAGATGACTTGGAGCATGTCTTGACTGGAGGCCCCTAGGTTATTGCTAACCAGTATCTTATTGTTCAAAAATGGAGACCCAATTTTGTGCCAGGGGAAGATGAGATTTAGAAGATACCGGTTTGGGTTAGACTTTCCAGACTCCCTATGGAATGGATTAATGTTGAACTCCTGTGGAAGGTGGGGGAAATGCTAGGTTCTACATACAAGGTTGATCCCATTACTGAAGCTCAAGCTAGAGGGAGGTTTGCTAGGTTATGTATTGAAATTGACATCACCAAACCTTTAAAAGGTACGCTGAATATAGAGGAGAGAGTGATTAAAGTTGAATATGAAAATTTGGGACTTATCTGCTTCAAATGTGGAAGGGTGAGACATAGCAAAGAGGTGTGTGGTGAAGGTGTTGGTGATAAGAATGACAAGTTTGTCAAGCTGGCAGAGGTTAGTACTACAGAGGACCCGTATGGCCCCTAGCTGCAGGTGTCATATGGAAGGAATAGGTGGAGCAATAATGGACCGAAATTTGCTGGTAAGAGGGGTGGAATTGGGAGCTATTCTAGGCAAATTGACAGTGGTAATAAGTCTGAGAGTGGCCCTATCTCACGTGGCATTGAGACCTCTAGACAAGATACTGAATCCATAAAAGAGGCTGGTAAGAATATTAGTGACAGAAGCTCCAAAATTGGTCTGTCTTCTAATAAAGGTGTGATGTCTGGGGTTAAGAAAGTAAGAGGGTCTAGCTTTGAAGTTCTTAATGAAGGTTCGGATATGGAGTGTAATGGGGAGTTAGACCAGAATCAGTCTGGTAATCAGGGCAAGCCGATTGTTAGGGAGGGATTAGTGGAGATTTCCAACATTGAGAATCTTAATAGGAAAAAATTCAACTCTCCTGCCAGTAAATACTTGGTAAACAAGATTGGGGACAAGAGTAGTTTTAATAAGGCTCTCAAAGAGAATGTGAGGAAGGCCAATGTGAAGATGAGTAAGAAGGGAAAACATCAGGTGACTCACACACAATCTAGGACTCAAACCAAGGACATGGATGAAGACCTTCAGAACTCTGAAGTGTTGAAGATTTTCCACAAGGAGGTGAGTCAAGTTAGAGTCGTTGATTCCCAATCTCCTTTCCTTGATGAAACCTCTGATAATATTGTTGTAGAAAAGGATGTTGATACTAGCCTTGTTAGTAGCTTGCAGCAGGTTGATATTACTTGTGCTGACACTTTTGATGTGGTTGCCTCCAAACTCAATGCCATAGAACAGTAGGTTCCAGCCGCTACCTTTGAGCATTCCTTTTTAATGTTTTGCTCTTGGAATGTGAGGGGAGCTGGGAAGAAAGGGTTTGTGAAAGCTGTTACTGATCACAGAAACCTCTACAACTTTGAGGTGCTTGCTGTGTTGGAGCCTAGGATTAGTGGTCTGAAGGCTCTAAGAGTTGTTGATAAATTAGGTTTTTCTAATAAATTTTTAGTGGAGGCCTCTGGTTTTTCTGGGGGAATTTGGCTTTTATGGAATGGTAGCAAAGTGAAACTCCAAGTGGTGGCTTGCTCTAGGCATACTGTTATTGCAGTAGTGGCTGAGGGGAGTGCCTATTGGGTTCTTACAATTGTGTATGCTAATCCTAGTGTTGGCATTAGGAGACATATGTGGAAGTATCTTAGTACCATTAGGAATTGCTTTAAAGGTCCTTGGGTGGTGATGGGGGATTTCAATGAGATTACTTGCAATATGGAAAAGAGGGGTGGTAGGGGTTGTTTCTCTAAAACTGGTTTTGTGGATTGGATTAGTGAGAACAAATTAGTGGGAACAAATTAGTGGATTTGGGCTTCATTGGGCAAAAGTTCACTTGGATGACTAGGAGGGGTATTGGAGAGGATATTTGGGAACGGTTGGATAGAGCTCTTTGCTCTATGGAATTGAGAGTTATGTTTACTGAAGGCTATGTTAGACACCTCCCTAGAACGGTGTCTGATCACTGCCCTATCATGCTTTGCCTCCACAGTATACACATTCCTCATAAATCCTTAAAACCGTTTCGCTTTGAAGCCATGTGGATGAAGCATAAGGAGTTTGGTAACTTGGTGCATCAGACATGGGGCCTTCTTGGGGTAACTTTAGCCGACAAGGTTAATAGGATGGCAAATAATCTGATCACTTGGAACAGGGACGTTTTTGGCTACCTTTTCCATAAAAAAAGGAGAATTCATTCTAGGTTGTAAGGTATTCAAAAAAGTCTAAGTGAAAGGTTTAAACCTTACTTGGCAAAGCTTTAGATTGAGCTTAGAGAGGAATACAACCGTATCATTGAGCAAGAAGAGATTTTCTGGCTCCAAAAATCTAGAAACATTTGGCTTAATGAGGGAGATAGAAATACCAAATTCTTCCACCTTGCCACTATGGTTAGGAGAAGATATAACAAGCTTGAGGGTCTCAAAGGAGAGGATGGTATATGGAAGAATGATAAAGCTAGTATGAAATGTATTGCTACTTCTTACTTCAAAAACCTTTTCTCCAGCCAGTCAACTTCTAACAATTATGACAGCCTACCTAGCTTGTTTCCTGTGCTGGAGGAGAGTGTGGTTGCTGATTTGAATAGGGAAGTTAGTGAAGAGGAGGTTAGAGCGAGTCTTTTTGGGATTGGTGGCCTCAAGGCTCCTGGCCCAGATGGCTTCCCTGCTGCCTTCTTTCAAAATCAGTGGCCTGTTTGCAAACATGACTTGGTTAGGTTAGTTATGGATAGCTTCAAAACTTGCACTTTCCCTGCTAATCTATACCAAACCCTTATTGTTCTTGTTCCCAAAGTTCCTAGCCCTCTTGAAATGACCCAACTCCGTCCTATTAGCCTTTGCAACACTGTCTACAAGATTATTAGCAAAGTTATTGTTCAAAGACTTAGAGACCTCATGCCTACTCTCATTAGCCCTAACCAAGTAGCCTTTGTCCCTGGTAGACAAATTCAAGATAATATTGTGGTGGCTCAAGAGGTTTTACATAAGTTCAAGATTATGAAAGGTAGAAAAGGTATCTTTGCCTGGAAGATTGATCTTGCTAAAGCTTATGATAAGCTCCAATGGAGCTTTATCAAGAATGTGATCATGGAATTAGGTATTAGTGGCAGCCTTGTGGAGTTAATTATGTGGTGTGTTACTAGTGTTCACTACAAAATTATTTTGAATGGGGAAATGACTGAGCAGTTCACTCCTGGATGTGGTATTAGGCAAGGGGACCCTCTCTTTCCCTATCTCTTTGTGTTGTGTATGGAGAAGCTCTCCCACTTAATCACCCAAAAGGTCCATTCTGGTATGTGGAAGTGTGTTAAGATTTCTAGGGGGGTCCTATGATCTCCCACATTTTCTTTGCTGATGATCTTATATTGTTTGGGCAAGCTACTATCCCCCAAGCTGAGATAATGAGGGAGTGTTTGGATGATTTTTGTAATTTATCAGGTCAGCAAGTTAGCTTCTCTAAATCTAGAGTTTTTTGCTCTGCTAATATTTCTAATGGAGTAGCTAGGAGTATTGCTGATGTTTGTGGTTCCCCTCTCACAAAAAATCTAGGCAATTATTTAGGGGTTCCTCTCATTCATGGGAGAGTCACTAGTCGAACTTACAATGATTTGGTGGACAAAACCCAGAAAAGATTGGCAGCTTGGAAAAGCGATACTCTCTCTTTGGCAGGGAGAGCCACCCTAATAAAAGCTGTTACCTCTGCTCTACCGGTCTATGTTATGCAATCGGTCAAGCTCCCTGGTGAGTTGTGTCTTAAATTGGACAAACTTAACCGGAATTTTCTTTGGGGGCATACTGACAGCAAGAAAACCGTCCACCTTCTCAATTGGGACACTGTGTGTTTGCCTAGAAAGAGTGGTGGGCTGGGTATTAAGAAGACGAAATGCATGAACCAAGCTCTCCTTGCCAAATCTGGTTGGAGACTCCTCCAATAGGATAAAGGCATCTGGTGTCATCTCCTTATGCATAAGTACCTTAATAATAAGTCTCTCACTGATTCTGATCTCACCAAAGGTAGCATCTGTTCTAGCACATGGAGAGGCATTGCTTTTGGAGCCAAGCTAGTTGCTAAAGGTCTAAGATGGAGGATAGGAAATGGGTGTCAGGTTCGGTTCTGGACTGAAGAGTGGGTGCCGGGTATAGATGCTCTCAAGGATTATGCTACTAGTACTTTATCTGATGGAAGTTTGCTTGTAACTGTTGATCATTATATGGAAAATGGAGAGTGGAATGTCCAACAGTTATCCGCTGTCCTCCCTAGGCATATTGTCCATAGGATCTTTAGCATTCATGCAGGCAGCAATTGCAGTGGGCTTGATAGAACCATTTGGAAATGGACCCAAGAAGGGGATTGCACTGTCAAGTCTGCCTATGAAGGGAAGCTAGAGGCTGAATGTCTTCCCCCATGGACTTGGAAATTTATTTGGAACCTTAAGTTACCTCCTAAAGTGCAATACTTTCTTTGGCTTCTCCTGCATGGTAAAATTCTCATCAACTTCCAGAGGGCTATTCGTGGCTTGACTGATGACACCTCTTGTCCAAGATGTGGGAGTGGCATTGAGGATACTAACCACTTGCTGCGTAGCTGCAGAATTTCTATTGATGTTTGGGAAAGTATATCGGAAGGAGTCACTTTGTCCACTGATTTTGGAAATGATTTGGATAGTTGGCTTGCTAGTAACCTCTGTAATGTTAAGGTGGTTAATGGTGTTCCTATTTGCTTGCAATTTGCTCTTGCTCTTTGGTTTATATGGAAATGGAGGTGTAGTAAGGCCTTCGATGTGACTTTCTCTATGCCCCAGGCCTCCAATCTGGTTATCAGCAGATACAGCAGAGAGTGGCTGGAAGCTAATCTTGTTGATTTTACTATGGTCTCAAGGTCTATTGTGGTTGCTTGGAAGCCTCCATGTGTAGGTAGTGTTAAACTTAATGTTGATGGTGGGAGCAATGTTGATACTGGTACTATATATGCTGGGGGTGTTATTCGTGATCATTTGCGGAGTTGGATCAGAGGATTTGCCTTGAATAAGGGTATTGGTAGTGTTCTTGAGGCAGAATTTTGGGGCCTATTTGAAGGCCTTTCCATGGCTTGGAATGCTAGCTGCCGTGATGTTTGTGTTGAAACAGATTCCATGACTGCTGTGCAGATTATTACCAAGGAACCCAACCCAAATCACCCTCTGTTCAGCCACATACAGAGCTACAGAAGGCTTATAAATGCATATTGGAACTGCAATGTGAATCATGTCTTTAGGGAGGGCAACAAGCTGGCTGATGGTCTTACTCGTATGGGTGAAGGTTTGGAGACTGGAATCCATTTCTTTGAAGAGCCACCGCCTGCTGTTAGTAATATCTTTGTTAATGATTTGAGAGGCCTTGCCTGTTTAAGGACCTCTTCTACGCTGGCTAGTTGCTAGCTTCTGGGCTTTTGCCCTCCTCTCTACCAAAAAAAAAAAAAAAGATTGAAGACTTTCACCAACGTGGCACTACACAAGCAGATACCTCCCACGTGCCATGTAATTCCCTCCCAAGGCTGCACGCACATAAGAAGTTGTCTAAAATGCAATTAACTTCGTCATTTCCCTTACACTTCCAGTGTATGTTTTGAAGCTGCAAATTAAAGAAGCCATGGCTCTCCTCACACACCTACAAACAGAATCAGAACCAGATGGCACCATCAACAGCCCTTGTATAAACCTTGAAAAGCTCCCACACCTAACCTCCTCTTCATCCTCTCCCTCTCCCCACCTCACATACCTCAAGGCCGGTCCACGTAAGCAGATCTTCTTTAACCTCACCGACGCCCGTGCTGCTATTGTTAGTTAAGGTGGTCTCTGTCCTGGGTTGAATGATGTTATAAGGGAGATGTGGGACTTATATGGACTCAGGCATATTTATATATGGAATCCAAGCTGGCTACAGAGGATTCTATTCCAGGGACATGGGTCCTCTCAACTTGAATCCTAAAATGGTCTATGGTTGGCATAACGACGGTCCATGGGGTGGATTCAATCTTCATAACATTGTTGATGCTATTCAACGCTGCGGATTCAATCAGGTGAAGGTTTTTTTTTTTTTTGTTAAACAAGTCATTTAACTTAAGCATAACTAAGTTAATATAGCCTCAGAGCGAGGCTGGCACTGGCTTTGGTTAGTGACTGATTCCACAGAAAGGCAAACTTTATTGATCAAAAACAAAAACAACAGCTAGGGCAGACCAAGACAGCGCAAGGCCTCCACATAAAGCGCCCACAAAATAGCAAAACACAACCAAAACCACTTAGAACCAGAAAAGAGAAAAGAAGAACGTAGCATAACGCACAACAAAAGACACCAACAAGAACCAATCAGACCCGCGCTTCCTGAACCAGCCTGCTCAGAGCACCCAACTGGAGGCCCTCCAAGTTTCTCCGAAGCATCAAGTACCACGTTGAAATCACCACCAACAATCCTCGGGACCGAGAACTTCCTTTGACTAGCCACTAAAAACTCCCATAACACCACCCTCTCCTCCTCCACATTCGGTGCATAGACATTGCATATAACAATATCCTTCTTCAGAACAACCAATTCCCCAAGAATAATAGAACATCTATCAGAATTCACACAAACCTTAGCAGTAAAAGCCTCTTCACTCCACAGGGAAATAAGACCACCCGACAAACCAATCGCATCAACAATCATCCCCTTTATTAAAAATCTACCACCCAACGGATTCACCAAACGGTAATCAACCTACTGAACCTTCGACTCTTGAAGAAGCAAGAAAGACGGCTTGAACTTACTGACCAGCTTGAAAATTGCTCTCCTCTTCTCAACACGACCAAGACCACGAATATTCCAAGAGATACAATTCATAAAGCAAAGGACACCAACCACAGAAACAACCAAACAAAATTACAGGGTTCTGAAACGATCCCTATCCTCCTCATCTCTTCTTTGAATTTCATTACACACGGTGTCTCTATTACCATTAAAATTAATACCTAAAGCGACCCCTGTTTCCAGCACCTTGGCCACCTCATCTTCGACACACTAGCCTCCATCTTTGCTATAAAACTGATTGGCTTCATCAAGGTTCACTCCTTAATAACCTCAGCAAATTCATCTTCAAACTCCCACTCTCACCCACCAGTCGCCGTCGGAACTGAGACACCAGCCGCTGTAGAAATTTTCGTAGACCTCCTAGTTTTCATACCATGACCAGAGGGAATTCCAGCCTTTCGTCTTCCCCTTCTCTGAGACCATGGCTTATAGATCGTCTTAGGTTATCATTTGAAGTTGAAACACAACCTTGAGCCACCTCTCGATCCTCTTCTGTGCGAGAGCAAGACAAAATATGACAAGGAAAATCAATGGAAATACCCGAGCCTAGATCAATATATAGCTGATTTGATTTCAGCTCACCATGGGCCAAAAGAGGCTTAGCAGCTAGACTATCAGCAATATGATCACCCAACCCCACCAACTCACCATTTACCATACCACCTATAATTAACTTGACCCTCCTCACCGGCCCCTACCCCGACTTGCTTCACACATAATCTTCGACGGCCCACCAGGGCCCTCACCAGCACAAACTAGCCCAAAACCAATCACATGGTTCCCTACATAGCCATCAGCCGATGACCCACTGTCATCACTAGATGAATCAGAACTTTGAAAGCATCTGGCTTGCTTTCCAATAACCACACCTTTTTGGCCCATGCCTTTAGAAGATGGAGTAACCTTTTTGAATTTGACAAAGGTTGACTTCCCTTTAGCTAAAGAAGATTCCCATTCTGACATCCCCCAAAAGCACTGTCTCTCTTACCCACTGAGAGCATCTACAATAGTCTCAAAAAGAGATCCATTTTCACAGACCCATTTTGGCACCAAACAAATTGTGCCACAATTAGGGGTGGGCACGGTTCATTGAACCGAACCGAACCGAACCGAACCGAGTCGAAATATGGTGTTTGGTTCGGTTCACATGGTCAATTCGGTTCAATTCAGTTCGAACCGAATGAACCACATTGAATATGGGTCGGTTTCGGTTTTGGACCTTCCAAAACCGAACCGAACCGACGAACCGAACTTTAAATAAAAAATAAAATAAAAAAGCCTAATTTTACTTTTCTAGTTTTCCTATCAGACCCTATCTAGAATGGTGGTAGCTATTGAGTAGAACATAAGGTATATATATATATATAATGGTGATTGATTTGGATTAAATTTGATTAATGGGGTCTATTTAGATGTGTTTTGAATGTAAGGGATTGTTAAAAAAAACAG
The DNA here is from genome assembly GCA_008009225.1 of Acer yangbiense. Classification (NCBI taxonomy): domain Eukaryota; kingdom Viridiplantae; phylum Streptophyta; class Magnoliopsida; order Sapindales; family Sapindaceae; genus Acer; species Acer yangbiense. The sequence goes on along the minus strand of VAHF01000194.1, from coordinate 36,205 downwards.
TCCAAAATCAATTATCCAAAGGTCCAAATACAAAATAGTTGTTAAAAGATACAAAAAATGAAAAATTATATAAAAAAAACCTCAAAGCCCAACAAGCCCAATAGGCCCAAAACCGAATTGAACTGAACCGAACCGAACCGAGATAAAGGTGTTTGGTTCAATTCGGTTTCATGATCCAATACGGTTTAAACCGATTCAAGTTTTCAAAAACCGAAAATATAACGGTTCAATATGGTTTTGGCTAAAACCGAACCGAACCGAACCGAACCGAACCGCGCCCACCCCTAGCCACAATGGTGAAAAAGGAGATCCAAAAAAAGAGGTCCAAAAGTGGGCTCCATCCAAGTAGACCCAAATTGGGTTCCAAATTTGGAACTCAATTTGGATCTTGCCCAATGATTGGGTTGGGTTTCCAACACCTCCCAATGATTGGGTTGGGTTTCCAACACCTCCTAATCATTGGGTTGGGCATATATATATATATATATATATATATATATATATATATATATATATATTTCAATTATATATTATAATTTAAATATATTATTATTAATTTCAATAATTATATATATAATGAAAAAAATACAAATAAATTTTATTTCAATTATAAAATTTTATTTCAATGAAATTAAAATAATTTGAATGAAAACCTTAATTTTTTTTGTAGGTTTGGAACCGGAACCGGAACCGGAACCAAACCTTCAAAACCGGAATCAAAACCAAAACTGGTTTTGAAGGTTCATAATCAAAACCGGTCTGGAACCGGAACCGAAACTGAATAGTCGGAACATCCAGAACTGAAATCGAAACCGAAACCGAAACCGAAACCGAAACCGAAAATGAAACCGAAACTGAACCATCAAAACCGAACAGTCGGAACCGCTAGACTCGAACCTTCGGAACCGGACCAGAATCGATCCGAAACCGAAATAGAACCGGAACCAAACCTTCGAAACCGAAACCGAAACCGAAACCGAAACCGAACCTTCAAAACCGAAACCGAAACCGAAACCAAAACCGAACCTTTAAAATCGGAATCGGTTTTGAAGGTTTGGAAAAGGGGAACTGGAACCCAACTGAACTGAACCGAACTAAAACCGGCACCATGTCTAATCTTATACAATATTTTGTTTTAAATATTTATTTTTATTGTTGATGTAATTCGATTGTGATAATTTTAAATTAATAAAAAAAATTATTTTAAATTAATCATAATTTGTTAAATAATTATTGAATATATATATATATATATATATATATATAATATTTTGAAGAAGAGTAATGATTGTTTGGAAAAAAGTTAAAAAAGTGGATTCATTTTTACTTTTCCAATTTAGTCCCATTGTGGGAAAATGAGACCCAAATAAAGTGGATTCAAATGGCAAGACCCATTCTTTAAAAACAAAACTCATTTTTGATGATGTGGTAACAAATGAGTCTTGTTTTTGGGTGTAACCATTGTAGATGCTCTGAGGGACTTTGCAGACCCCCTTTCCTCAGCCTCTTCACTACTGCCTCGATTTTGTGAAAAGAGCTAGGTTTCACCAAACCAGGCTCTTTTCGCCTCCACCAGTCACTTCAATCGGATCAGAGCTACCTCTATGCCTGCCTAGACTCCTGGCTCCTTCTCAAAAACCACTAGCCTTCCAGGAGAAACAGACTCCGACGAAGTGGTAACCATCACCGGCGGGGAGGGATCAGCACAGCTCGGAAAAAGACCTAGCCTTTTCAAGAACCAATCCTTAGATGGCGACTCACTTTCTTCGTGAACTTTAACCGTGAAAGATTCCCTAGAAAAATCCACCTTCACGGAAGCAGGACACGCTAGCTCATCAGGAATGGCTACCAGGATTTGACAGACATCCATCTTTCCTCTCAAGGAGGCTCTATCGTCTAAATGAATAGTCACCCTAAACTCTTAGCATATTGCTTATCAAATCTTTACAAAGAAACTCTTGGCTTCTTTGTAAAGATTTGATAAGTAATATGTGTTTTGTGATTACTCACACTTATCATTAGGGCAATTTAGTTGCAGATACTATGGCTAATAAGGGTCTTAATAGTTCTGGTTTTGTTTGGTGGGATTTACCTCCTCCTTGTATTAAGAAGCAACTTCTTCTTGATTCTTGGGGAGTTCCTTCCTTTCGTTTTCATTAGTTTTTTCGTTTTTGTATCTTTTTCTCTGTTTTTAATATATTTTCCTTTGTTGGTCTTCTAAGCACTTGGGCTTTGTTTAAAATAAAAAAAATAAAAATAAAAAAAATAAAAAATAAAAATAAAAATAAAAATAAACCTTAAGCATAACTAAGTCATTTTCAAGGGTATTTTAGTATTTTTAACAGTTTAACTTGGTCAATGATTATAATATTGGATTCTAGACAGCAGTAGAAATGGTATTATGGCACTCGGCGATTCATGGTATTATGGCGGGCTACACTGGTTTTGTATGTGGTCCTACACTCCTACTAACGGCAACTATGCATATATTCCGTTGGAAGAGGTGGCGCATGCTAAGAATGAAGTTAACACTAGAGACCATAAATGGGCAAGGTTAGATCTGTTACCAACCAACATGTTTTAAAGAGCTTCAACAATGCCTAGCAATCCAAATTCAACTATTTCGATGATCTTTTTTTTTTTTTCTCAATTAGGTACTTACTATTTCTAAATGCTTTGGTAATAATAGAAATTACCTAAACGAAATATGAAATCGTTTTCTGTGGTAAACTGGTAATGATATGAGTAGTGAATGATTAAATTTCCCAGAACCACTACAGGAGGCTGAATTTTGTTAATAAAACAATGCTTGAGATTATAATAGATGGACATGAAAAGGAAATAAAGAAAAGATTTGAATGTAGAATTTGAGAACTGAATATGCCACATTTACAAGAAAAGACCCAAAAGGTGTATGTCATTGTCACATATGATTAGAAGGCTGATACCCCGGAGTAGCAGATTTGAGGAGGGTACAATCAAATCAACTACACCAAAGATCACAAATTGTTAACAAAAACGAAGTGCTGATAGAATGTTAGAGAACTGTAGTGACAATGATTAGAGCATCTCCAATGCAAGTGTGGCTTGTGAAAAAAAAAGACGCCACATAGAATAAATAGACGTTATGTTAATAATTGTGTCTCCAATGCAACCGTGCATATTCAACGTCAAGCTGATATGGTAAAAAAAAATATTAGACATTGTCAACATGACAGTCCACTTTCAGACGGTCTGTTGCACGGCTATTTTTTAGGTTGACTCAACAAACATTTAAAACTGACATTAATTTTTCATATATTTTTGGTAAGGAGATAAAATAAAAAATAAAACAGGAAAAAAATATAAGCACGTCATTAAAAAAAATATGTTTTAGATGGAAGCATTGGAGACCAAATTTTGAGTTGGTTGTCTATCAAGTCTATTTTTATGCCACATAGGAAGCAAGTCTTTTGACATTATTGTCATGTCAACAATTATTGGTATGCAAGCCACTTTTGCATTGGAGATGCTCTTAGTATCTCAATCAACAGACAGACTGTGGCAATGAGTTTTTTTTAATTTCTGGATAAGGTCGTTGGTAATAGGAATCAGCAAATGCACCGGGACATCCCAGCTAGGCTGGCACCTCCTTAGCACCCTCATCATATATCCCATTCCAACATATTATTAAAATAAATAAAGAAAATACAACACAAGAGTTTAGAAAAGAAACAAGTCAACGTAATCTAAACAAATGCCCACTACAAATATTATCATAAATAAATGAAATGCAAGAGTTTGGAGCTATCCACCGTCATGTAGGAATAATGATATTGGAGTTCCTGGACTCTAAACAATCTGCAACTCGATTACCCTCCTGGTAAATATGGGTGGCAACAAAGTCCATATGATAAAGCAAACCCAAACACCTATCCAAGTGTGTGCGGTGATTTTCAATGTTATTCTTGTTGTTCACAGGGGATGTTGTCATAGTAGATAAAAACTTCTGGTAGCTGCTCCTTGAGAAGTGCATAAACCCAACATTCAATGAAGTCCATATTCCTGATCAAAAGCACAACATAAAGTTAATCAATCAACCCTACTGAAGATTGAAATTCAGAAGACAATGTTGCTGGTGACAACCTCAGTTATCCATGGGATCATCTCTCTGTCCTGTCCTCCCGCCTGCCTCATCTAGCTCATAGTTGTTCTGGAGCCACGCCCCCTGTCGCTGACAATTGAGTGTGGCATTCCATGCAATGAAGCTCAGGTCTGACAAATGCCGTTTATTTTCTTGGTGAATTTCCAGTAGCTACAAATTAAGGTTCAACAATCACAGAATCTTATGGGAAGAATGTCTTTGCCACAGAAGCTACCTGCTCCAAGCATATCATTTCACAACCTGTTATTTAAAACCTTAAGTTTGCTCAATAGGCTTAACATAATATTATCAATCGACTAGCAGGGCAATATAGGACTAAGGTATTAACATGCAGTTCATTGTCATTCATCAACACATCACTTCCATTTGTTCGAGAAATGTATTAAGCAATAAAGAATCTAACTCTCACCTTTGTCAGATCAATATAACCAGTAGCAATAAGATCCTCATATATTCCTCTAGCAACAAACCTGGTATTGTCACTGGAAAGCAAGATAACATAATTAAACTATTTGAGTGCATACTTGTATAATAGATGCTGGTTGAATTGCATACATTTTCAATTAAACAGTCCCAATTAATGCTTTCATTTATGACAAATAACTTCATCGGGTAAGCTCAACGCCCTTTTATCAAATATCCTCTATAAAAATTAAGATTTATAGTTAAGAAATAGAAATTCCCACCAAAAATAAAGGGATGAAGGTTAGCGACTTACTATATTTAGAAAGTTATCACCTTTTCATCATCATTGTCAAGAGTCTCTCTGCTTCAAATTTGTTGCAAGACAGAAAACGGTGCATCCACAAATGCTGCTTGAGGAATATTTTACATGTGATGACAGCACCATCTTCTATGAATTTCTTTTCTGTAAACTCTGTTTCTTTTTGTGCTTAAACCTAAATATGCAACACTGAAATTATAACCAATGAAGAAAATGGGAATGAAATTTCATACATTAATCAAATCAAGCAGAGAATTACAGCAACACCACCTGAAAGGTTCACAATCCCTTCCGTTAAGCTTCTCTATTTCATAGTCCTGTTTTGCTGCCTGCATTGTGCTTCATTAATTATTAGAGCGTAACAAACCGAACAGTGAAGACAATGGAAGAGAATTAATTACAAGCACTTCAACAGGGTTCCCATCTATATAACTCTTTTATTCACTTGTACCATCTGTGCTGCTATCACCAACAATGGTCAAGGTTTCACTGGTGGCAGTGTGTCCCATGACCTCTTGTTAATCTTGTTGTTTGTAGCAAATTAAACTTCTGGGAGCTTGTGCTTTGGAGCCACCTTTCCCAACAATTCCCTTGGTTAGAGTTAGAATATGTCATGGACTATGATACAATGAGGGTTGAAGTAAGCAAAAGTAATAATATTTCAACTCAATACAAACCCAAAATGAAATAAGCAAAAGTACTTCACAAGCACTCCGTGTCTGAAGTAGTATGTATAAGAATATCTTTCTTTCTACAACTTATCTATCAGCAAGAAATTTCAGCAAGCAGTAGTTATCAACACAGAGTACATTAATGCAGAACGCCTCTGGAGACAGCATGAATCAACAAAATTTCTTCGTTAGTACAGTAATGTTTAACAAAAAATCAAACCTACAATCTCTAATCATGACTATTTAATGGAAAAAGAGAAAACAACAATCAGTCATACCTCATTTAGGTACTCCGTTGTTAACAAAAATCTTACAACCTGTAATTTAAAACCATAAGTTTGCTTGTAAGCATTACATAATTATTCATTGCCTAGCAGGACAAAATAAGAACTAAACTACAAACAAGCAGTTAATTGTCAAGAATTCCTAAATAATCACATCACTTACATTTCCTAAAGAATTGTATGAAGGAATAGATAATGTCACTCAACTTTGTTGAATCGATAATACCAGAGATCCTCAGATTTTCCTCTAGCAGCATTTTAACCATAATAAAGATATTGTTTCTGGGTAGAACCCGAATGCAGAATAAGAAAAAATAAAAGATAACGAATTTGAACTCTTAGACTTACGCATACTTCTGTGTATTGACATATGCTTCTAGAACTGCAAGGCTTTTCAATTTCAACACCCCAAATGACACCTGCGTGCATTCTTCAATGCCCTTTAGACAACTTTTGCTCAGCATAGTCAAGAGTTTCTCTGATGGCATCAACTTTTGCTGCAGGCCGCAAGAGGGTGTGTCCAACTACAATGCATTGCCTTCTTTATCCACTGCCCTAGCAAGATTTTATATACCTTATAAAGCCATGTCTACAAATGTGATGAAAGAAGAGACAAAGTTAAAATAAGCACATAGAGCATAATACCTTTGTTGAATTAGGCAAATAATCTATTCTCAAGTTCTTTCCTTTTAGCTTTGCTCTTGTAATTTGTCCTCCAATCTAGATATACAACACATGAATTAAAAACAATGGAAAAAAAATATGGGAATGAAATTCCAAAATCAACAAAATTAAGAAGAAGGAGAATCAGTGAATCACCAGCAGCATATACTATATGAAAGTTCTGCTGTTCTTTCATTAGGCTTCTTTTTTCATAGTCCTATTTTCAGCTGCCTGTGTCCACTACATTGATTACCACATCTCTTGTTCTGCCATCACTTAAACTCTTGGCTGGGATGCAAAATAGGTAAGTGAGCATATACAAAACAAAATTAAAAACTAAAAAGATTTACAAAATTGCTCTTACATAGTAATTCACAAAATTGTTTTATTTTATAATTTTAAATTTATCAAGATAATTTGTTAAATTTTTCTTTTCATTTATTTGTTATATTTCACAATGAATAATTTTTTATCATACTTTTAAATGATTTTAGGTGTATACTTTTTAATTAATAATTTTTTTAACTCATAATTTCAATGGTGCGGTATGAGGGGATAAATTAGTTTAAGTAAAGATAAATACATGACATAAATTAGTTTAAATAGAGATAAATACAGCATCATATATTTAACATTTCATTAGATCCAAAATGAAAATAATAATAATAAAATGAAAATCAAAACCAAAAACTTACCCAAAGCTAGTTATAGTAAAGCGATTATATATTGCCCAATGCATTAAAACAGGGAATAAATTAGTTTATGTGGAGATAAATTAACCTTTCTTTAGATAAAATAAATAATAATAATAACTTACCGGTTTAGATCCTCGCGCTCACTAGTTATAGGTAAGTGATGATATATCTCTGCCCACTGCTTTAAAACAAGGCAATAGTTGATGTTCAATTGCTTCAGTGATATGGCTTGAAGAAAATGGTTTGGCAGCGCCTTCAATTTAGGGCAGTCAGCAATATCACAGCTAGAAAGACATGGCATGATTGCAAAATCTTCTGTGATCTCATATTCCCAATCTTCCCAATTTTCTAGCTTCTCAAAAACGAGACTTTCCAATTTCGGGAAGAAGATAAGCGAGGAAGATGATGATGATGATGAGTCATTATTTTTTATTCCCAAAAACTCATTACCCACCCTTTTCAGACCCATCATTTCTTCTATTTCAAGTGTTTCAAGCAATGGCAATTTTCCCAAAGGAGGCAAATGCTCACAGTTGATGCACAGTTGGAGAGTTAACTTCCTCAATTGAGTCAACGACCCCATCCAATCAAATGACATTGTGATGCCTCTGTACCCTTTTAAAACTAATTTCTCTAAACTTGGAGGTGGATGTAATGCTTCAAGAACTGTTTCATCTTTCCTACATACTTCACTTGATGATGCCTCACTTCTGTAGCAGTAATAGAAATACAACTCCAAAATAGGGAAATACAACTCCAAATGAAGGAGATATTTCTTACTCCTGAGGTTTACATTCTTCGCTTCAGCTCCATCTATCACATTTCCCAATCCTCTTATTTCGAGAGAGCCTCTAAGGTACTCCAACTTTTTAAGACTATCGAGACTACACACTTGACTGTTGTGACCATCACCACCAACAACCAATTTACTCAATGTTCTTAGAAAAACCAGTCTCTCAATTCCTTTTGGCATGTAACTCAATGCATCAGTCTCATCATTTATCAAATGCCTTAAGTTGATTAACTTCCCCATCCCTTCAGGTAGCTTTTCAAGTCCCCAGCAATTGCTCAAATTCAAAGTTTGTAAATTATACAATTCACACAAAGTTTCAGGTAATTCTTTTATACCTGTGAGTGAGGACATGTTCAGATATCTCAAGTGTATCAAGTCTCCTATCTCACTTGGGATCTTTGTAATTGGATAGTCGGCCGCCAAATCTTCATGTAGCTCCAATGCTCTTAAACATGTCAACCGATTAAATAAGCTCGGTAGGAAATCACTTATCGACGAAGAGTCTTCAAATGACCTCTCAACTAAGAGGCTGCGTAACTTGGACATGCTACATATGTTAGTAGGAAATGAAGCCTCTACATCATCAAGTATCAACTTCGAATGGCGTACATTCTCGTACAAACCACTTAGACTTGATTCTTCACCGCTACTTGTTAACATCATGAAGCATTCATTCTTAACCAGAAATTGAGCAAAGTCATGTACTATGTCATGCATCTTACATGTTATAATATTATCATCATCATCTTTTTTAAAATCCTGGAAGAAAGAACACATTGCTAACATGTCAAAGTACTCTTCACCATCTCTCTCCAACTCTTGATTTTGTTTTAAACCAAGATAACCTTGAGCCATCCATAATTTAATTAATTCATCTTTTCTCATTACATAATCTTTTGGAAAAATGGCACAATATGAGAAACATCGTTTTATCATGGAAGGCAAGTCATTATAACTCAATAATAGAGCGGGGAAAAGATCTTTTTCAAACTCTAACTGCCATATCTCATCATCTAATATTCTTTGCCAGTGTTCCCTAGTTTTTTTGAAGCTTAAAAGACTCCCAACGATTTTCAAAGCAAGAGGCAAGCATTTGCACTTGCCAACAATTTCTCTACCAATGTTTTCTAAGTTTTCACATTCTTGTTGAGGACTATCATCAAATGCTAATTGTTTAAACAACAACCAACTTTCATCTTCTGACAATTCTTCAACATTAATATTAGTTGATTTCATCATGCGTGCAACTGTTGATTTACGTGTAGTAACCAAAATTTTACTTCCATGGAGACCATAGTTGAGAGAGTTGTATAATGATCCCCACCTATTGTAGTCTTCTGTCCATACATCATCTAGGACAAGAAGAAATTTCTTTTCTACAATAGATTCACTTATACACTCTAAAAGAGATTGGAATTCATTTAAATTAGTGGCCTCACCTTTAAGACCTTCGATGATTGCTTTTGCAATTCTAACCTCATCAAAAGGTTCTGAGACACAAACCCATATTCTTTTATTGAAATTGCTTTTCACCTCTCCATCATTGTAGACAAGTTGGGCCAGTGTTGTTTTTCCCATTCCTCCCATCCCTACAATAGAGATGATATTGAGGCCCTTTTTATCTTCATTACTCTCATGCAACAACTTGTTTTTTAGATCATTTTTCTCCTTATCTCTACCAATTACCACAGGCACATCAAAAGATGTACTTTTAATTCTAGGAGGTTCTTCATTACTCCTTGATGTAACAATGTTAAACATATCTTTCTCTCTGGCAATGGAATCAATGTTTTCATTTATTCCTTTTATCTTTTGAGCAATGTCACTACGTAGACCAACTTGTTTGAAACAAACTCTAGGAGAGGGGAAGGAGAGACATACCTTCTTCTTGTGAAGTACATGATCACTTTCAGCTCTCTCACTTTGCAATTTGAGAAGGGCAGTGTTCCATTCATCCAACACATCATCCATGTCATAAGATGCATTTTTGAGCTTATCTAACCAATCTTTGGCAGCATCTTCCAGCAGTCCTCTTCGTTCAGCATCAAGAAGCAGAGCTTGAATAGCTTGGAAGTTGCTGGTGAGTTTTTTTATTTCCTTTCTGACACCCACCACAAGCCTCACCTGTTGGTTTGTTTCCTTACCAATGATTGAAATCAATTGCTCCAAAACAACGGAAACAATCGCATCGGCCATTGTTAATTAGAGATGAATTTTGAACGATGAAAGAAAGAGGAATGTTTTTGAGATGAATTACTCAGTACCCAGTAATTGGGGGATGGTCAATGTTTACAGTGTATGGAAAAAGCTGGCAGGAAAAAGACAATTCTTCGATTAGGAAACATTTAATTATTGATGCGAACAATAATGCTACCATGCTTTTGATTACTTTAAAGTGGAGTGCTTGACTGTTTGGTACACTGGCTGGGATCATTGTTCGCAAGTGGACGATAAAATTTTTAATACTTTTTATATTGGAATTTGGAAACATAAAATCTCACACAAGTTTTTCTTCAAATGGATATTGGACGGTATTTTTTTAAATAATAGAAAGTTATAAACATAAGAGGGTTAAATAAGATGGCTTTTGTGTAATTAAAATTAAATGGTGTACACTTTTTTTTAAGTACAATATTACATACATTTAGAGTTTTTAGAAAGAGAAATGACTCAAACTTACAACTTCATGGTGTAAATGTAAGAGGTTTGCCACCGGACTAACCTCATCTCGTCCAAATTAAATGGTGTACACGTAATGTATCAAATAAAGATTCAATCCCAAGTGTCTTTAGCTTTTTCCTTATTTTAAAGGGATATTATTAAAAAGGTCCATTTAGTTTGAGGTATTGGTCATTTTAGTTTATCTAGTTTAAAAAATATCTATTTTATTTATGTTGTTTGTATTTATACTTTTATAGCCATTTTGATCCCTGCTGTCAGGGTTTCATTAGTTTTTCCGTTACATGTGAAGCTATAATGGTAAAAATATAAAATTAAAATGTTTTAATAAAATATTAATATTAAAAATAATTTTAAAAAATAATAAAAATTAAAAAATCTTAATTTTTTGATTTTCTAAAAACAAATAATATTAAATTAAATATATATATACATATATTAATTAAGAATTTTTTTTTTAAAACGCTCTCTCTCTTACCATTTATCTTTCTCATTGTCATATCTCTCTCTCTCTTTGTTTGTTGTGTGTGGGGATGGTGGTCGGGTGTTTTGTTGTGTTTGCTGGTGGTCTAGGAGTGGGGTTGGGTGGCATGGATGTTAATGGTATTTGGTGATGTGGTTGTTGATTACCATTGATGGTGTTGGGTTGATTAGTGACAAATTTTGAGAGTTGGCCATTTACGATGCTGAGGTTGGATTGTGAAAAATTTGAGGAGTTTCGATTTGTGTGTGTGTGTGTGGGGTAATTGAATCAGCCCTAGAAGGATTTTGGCACCTCGGCAATCCCTGAAACCCCTCCCTGTCCCAACTACTACTTTTCATTACTCTCCCTATGAATCTCCGATTTCATTGTTTTTAAAATTTCTTTTTGCCAATTCTTTGTTTTCAAATTCTAGGGTTTCTAAATACCCAAATCTTTTAATGGAGGTTTAGGGTTTAACATTTTTTTCATTCAATTCTAGTTTTTGTTATTATTTTTTTTTTTTATTGATATAGCGCTTCAATCATAATTTTCAATCCACCCAAGCATCAAAACCTCTTATTTCATTCAGCAATCACCATTACCAACCTTCAATTTTTATTATTTTTTTAATATGTTGATTTATCATTGTTTCAGGACAATTAAGTGTACACTCTTAAAATCTTTTAAAAGTGAAATGAACAAAAAAAAAAAAACCTGTCAATTTCAGTACTATTCAAATAAAAATATATATAATTTTGAAATAAACTGATTTTTTAAAAATTTAGGTTTTTTTTTTGGTAAGAGGGGGGGCTACAGCAGCCCAAACAACAAAAAAACCTAAGTGCTAGCAATCAGCCTAGCAACAGCAAAACTATTAAAATCATCAGATAAGATAGTAGCAATCTGGGTAGGAGGGTCTTCAAAAAGAGTAAGCCCCAAATCCAGAGAATGGCCAAACTTAGCCATGAAGTCAGCAGCTCTGTTGCTTTCCCTGTAAATATGATGAATAGAACAGCTCCAACTCATGACAAACAGCTTCTTACAGTCCTCAATGATGCTGAAAAGGGGATGGTTCAAAGGAGTGGGATTAGTCAGGAGAAGAACCACACAAAGCGAATCAGATTCCACCCACAATTTACGGTAACTAGCCCTCCAAGCCAGCACAAAATTTAGGTTTTTATGATAGAGTGTTTTGAAAAAAAAAAAAAAAAAAAAAGGAGTGTCAAAAGTAAAAAAGGATAATTTTGGAAAAAAAATGGAGTATGTTCAGAATTTTTTAAAATTTAAGGTGGTGTTGGTTTTGTTTTTAAAAACAAAAAACAACCCGTCCTATAACGTTTTTCAAAGGTGTTTTTGTTTTTGGATTTCGAAAATAAAAATGAGAATGAAAACAGTGTTTTTGGTTTCAGTTTCGAAATCCAAATACGCGTCTGGTAGCATATCCTGAAAGCTGGATTCTGAACATGAAAACATAAAAAACGCGTCTGGTATCATTTTCCTTGCCAAAATTAATGAGTTGAATTTTTATTTATTTATTTTTTTGTTCAGATATGGGCAACGCCCAAAACACGAAGAGATTGAACTGGATCTAACGACGGCACGAAGAAAGGAGGAGGATCAGACGACGGCGGCGTGAGAGAACTGGATCTGCGACGGCAAGAAGAGATGGAACTAGATCTGACGACGGCGGCAGCGCGAGAGGAGGAGAATCTGACGACGGCGGTGCGAGAGAACTGGATCTGACGACGGCACGAAGAGATGGAACGAGATCTGACGACGGCGGCAACGCGAGAGGAGGAGAATCTGACGACGGCGGAGCGAGAGAACTGGAGGTGGAGGAGGTGGAGGAGGAGGAGGAGAAGAAGAAGAAGAAGAAGGAGAAGAAGGGACGGTGGCAGACGGACGGCGAAAGAAATAGAAGAAGAAGAAGAAGAATGGACGATGACGCGCGAGAGAAGAAGAAGGGACGGTGGCGTAGATGTCAGATCGGTCTGGTCTGGAAGAAGAACAGTGATGGAGATCGGTCTGGACTGTGGAAGAAAGAAGAAGAAAAAAAGATAAAATAAAAATATTTTTTTTTATTTCAAGTGAAAAACAAAACGAAAAACAAAATGAAAAACATCAAAAAGTTGTTTTGGAAATTTTTCACTTTTAACACCGATGTTGTTTTTGTTTTTGTTTTTGTTTTTGTATTTGTTTTTGTTTTTGTTTTTGTTTTTGTTTTACAAATAAAATGGAAAACAAAATGGAAAACGACAACGAACGTGTATTCAAAATTGGATTTGGAAAATGAATATGAAAATGAAAATGAAAATGAAAATGGGGGCTGCAAAACAATACCAGACAGCCCCTAAAGTGTTTCAGTGTTTGGATAGTTGTTTTATAAAACTTGTTTTCAAAAACAAAAAACAAACTTTTAAAAGTTACAACTAAAAAATTAAAAACAATTTTTTCTTGTTTTCTATTGTTTTCAAAACAGGTTTTCAAAATAAACCACAACTTTTCTCTCCAAACATCTATTTCACTCATTTTAAAAACAATACCAAACACATTTACATCGTTTTCCGTTTTTTAAAACTACTTTTAAAAAAGGGAAAAGATCACTTTCCCCCCTACTGTTTACCCTATTGTTAAAGTGAGGACAGGGTTTCCCAAAAATTGCCGGTCTACCCCTTGCAATGAAAATAATATTCAAACACCCCCTTCTGTTAGCTTTTTCAACAGAAAAGCTGATATAGTGGGTTAAAAGACAATTTTACCCTCCACTACCTTTAAGAAAAAGAAAATTAAAAAGAAAATAAAAGAATTATAATTGAAAAAAAAATGATGGATCTCCACCGTCCATGGACAGTGAAGATCTCTTTTATTATTTTTATTTAATTATAAAAACATATTAATTCTGTAGAGATATCAAAAAATCCAATCTCAGATCCACCATCATTCAAACCAATTCGTCTTCAAGTCTTCAACCTTCATCACCCCTCCAACCCAGAAAATCATTCAACAATAGCATACTCTGATGAAAACAATAATCAAGGCGGCCATTATTATTATTATTATTATTTTTATTAAACAATTAAAAAAAAAAAATTTCAAGATCCAAACACATTCATCAGTCAAAACCCTTCTTCATTTTTTCTTCCAAATGAATAATCCCAATTCACTGCCCACAAATTAATTTAGAAAACCACTCTTCTTGAACTTCATTCACTGCCCTATTCAATTTCTTCAAATTCCTTGGTAAGTGGTAACTTCAAGATCCATAACCCAGATTTGTTACTTTAAAACTACAAACCAATGGTCTCAAAAAATCTAAATTTCGACAAAATCCAGAACAAAAATGTCCTCCTCCATCTAATTTCAACAAAACCCAAAAACACATGGAATAGTGGATCGAAGATGGAGAATCACCTCCCTCATCGATCTCTTCGTTGACTCCATTATCAACACCAGCAACAAATCGTCACCAACACAAAAAAAAAAAAAAAAAAAATTTGAAAAAAAATTGAAAAAAAATTGAAAAAAGAAAAAAGACAACCCAGATTTGCGCCGAGGAGCAGATAGCTCATCCGCTCGGAGCGGTCTGCTCCGGGGAGGAGCAAGAGCCATCTGATCTTCGCGCGCTCGGACCTGTTTCTTGCAGGATCTGCCCGAAGGAGTCATCTCCATCACCACCATGGCAACCTCCATCTAGATGGAGCCATCTTCAAAAAAAATTTGAAGAGATGAAAAGTTTTTCTTTTTTCTGTTTGGGGAATTTTTTTTAGATTTTTTTAAAGAAAAATGAAATGGTGGTAAGGTGGAGAAGAAGAAGAATTTTCGTGGAGAGAGAAGAAGAATTGATGATGATGATTGAAGATGATGTGGTCTGTGATGAATAAGGTGGAGTCGTGGAGAAGAAGAAGAATTGTTGTGGAGAGAGAAGAAGAATTGATGAATATATTATTATTATTATTAAATGGTGGTGGATTTGGGACCACATAAATTGATGACGTGGACTTGGAGAAAGAAGAAGAATAGTGATTTTCTGTTCCCATGGAGAGTTTACGAATTTGCCCCTCAACAGTTATGGTCAACCCTCACTTTTGATGATTTTCCTATCAGAAGGGGGTATTTGTTAAATAAGTATGTTTTGGGGGGGGGTCACCTTTCTAAAGTTGAGGAACCCTGTCCTCATATTTCTAATATAGTGAACAGTTTGGGGGAAAATGATAATATCCCATTAAAAAATACTACCAAACATATCACGTTTTTAAAAATAATATTTTTAAAACATGATTTTTATTTTTAAAAATAGTTTTTAAAAACACCATTTTAAAATAAGATTTTAGAATGATGTGCATTTAAAAAAGGAGTGTGAAAAAAAAAAATTAGCCCCCGTCCTGTAGGCTGTTTTCAGCTGTTTTTGTTTTTGTTTTCCAAAAATGATTTCGAATTCGTGTCCTGTAAACCGTTTTTCATTTTATTTTCAGAAATCAAAAACAAAAACAAAAACAAAAACAAAAACAAAGTCAAGTGTTAAAAGTGGAAATTTTGAAATACAAAAAAAAACTGTTTTTGTTTTTGTTTTTGTTTTTGGTTTCCAAATGCTGTGGGTCCCATATAATTAATATATATTTTATTTTAATAATTTTTTTTTTTTTTACTGATTTCGTTTCTTCCTTCTTCTTCTTCTTCCCTCTTTTTCTTCTCCCTCTTCTTCCTTCCCGCCGCCGACGAGCTTCCCCTTCCCGATCTCCGGCCGAGATCTCTTCTTCCTCTTCTTCCCTTCTTCTTCTTCTTCTTCTTCTTCTTCTTCTTCTTCCTTCTTCTTCTTCTCCCTCTTCTTCCTCTTCCCGCCGACGAGCTGCCTCTTCCCGCCGACGAGCAGTCTTCTTCCGGCCGACGAGATCTCCTCCGCCGATCGCTGCCTTCTTCTTCTTCCTCCTCTTCCTCCTCCGCTTGCGATCGGCGACCGATCTCTTCTTCTTCTTCCTCTTCCTCCTTCGCCTCTCGCCGATCGCCGATTGCCGCCGATCCCTCTTGCCGTCGCCGATCTGGTCTTCTTCCTCCTCCTCCTCCTCTTCCTCTTCCTCTTCCTCCTCCTCCTCCTCCTCTTCTTCTTCTTCTTCTTCTTGATCCTCTTCCACTGATAAGGGTTTTGTGTTAATTTAATTATATTTAAAAAATGGTTAATTATTTTAATTAATTTGTTTATATTAATTTCGATTTTCGAAAGTTTTCGATTTATCCTACCGGACGCGTTCTTTCCCTTTTTATTTTCAAAATACGGATTCCAGTAAATGCTACCAGACGCGTATTCGGAATCCAAAAACGAAACCAAAAACACTGTTTTCATTTTCATTTTTCTTTTCGAAAAACAAAAACAAAAAACAACTTGCAGGACTAGATTGTAAGGAGAAATTCTATTTTTTAATATGTTTTAACTTTACTCAATTCATTTACCATTCTACCCTTACTAACCCAACAGAATATTCCATTATTTTAACAAAATAGTAATAACAGGGAGTATAATGACAATTAATTTCAATTACAGGGTGGAAATTGACTATTATTGAAACTAGAGAGTAGAAAATGATTAATATTTTCTAAACCATGACGGTATTTTTTTTTTTTTTTTCTTTTTTGAAAGGTTAAGTGACTGAATATAGAAACACAAATTCAGATAAACAAGAGATTAGA
The DNA here is from genome assembly GCA_008009225.1 of Acer yangbiense. Lineage (NCBI taxonomy): Eukaryota > Viridiplantae > Streptophyta > Magnoliopsida > Sapindales > Sapindaceae > Acer > Acer yangbiense. Next base: position 19,407 of record VAHF01000194.1, on the reverse strand, counting down.
ACAGAAATTCAAATGAACGGAGATATAGCAACTTCTGCAAGGGAAATTTCAATTCAAAAGACAATAAAAACCAAGCATACATAATTAAATACACCGAGAGGACAGAATCAGACAATCCAAATGGTTTTCAATAAAAACAGTTGAAGAACCAAGGGATAGTTTTTAATAATATCACATTATCACACGAAGACGAAGAGCGATTCTTTGCACCTGACTGAGGGTCAGTTTAGTATGTATTGCTTTTGAAAAGTTAAAATCAACTTATTTAATATTTTTGACTTAAAATGATATGTGGTAAAACTTTCAAAAGTGATTAATTAATAATCTGATAAGTTTTAACAATTATTTTAAGAAGTAGATGAGGGGTTACTTTTTGAAAGTAATGATGGAATAATATATTTCAGTATTTAATTAATCTTTTAAAATATCATTATTAACCTTATGAAATCAAGATAAAATCATTTATACCTTATTTCATCTTAAAATTAAATATTCTACTTAAAAATTGATTTGATTTATAAAATCTTTTCAAATATGATTATTGTTTTTATGGATTTTTTTTTCTAATTTAAATATTCTACATAAATATTAATTTTATTTATATAATTAATGAAAATAAATAAGTGTGGTTCTAAAATCATATCTATTTTATCCGCAATAGAATTACGAACATATGTATACTGCTTTTGAGATTTACAGTAGTTTTAAAACTACAAGTAATCAAACATCCATCGATTAACTTCACAGCTGATTAACTTATAGAATAATTGATGTTAGCTGTGCTGATGAAATAATCAGCACAGCTAACATCAATTATTCTATAAGTTACAGCAACACCAAACTGACCCTTAATCAATTGAATTAAGAGAACATTAACAACCACTAGTTTTACTAATTCACACCTAACCTGATTGGTAGCCAAAAATGGCTCATAGGCCCAAACACAAATAGAAGCCCAAAAAACTTCACATAGCCATTCCAGGCCCATCTGCTCCAGGTCGACCCAAACTCTATGCCAACAAGGCTTGAACGGTTAAAAGACTTGGTCATAAAGTTTCAGTTACAGAAGTTCGTAACCACTGAATTAAAGAAGAGGAAATCTCTCCTGAAATCACTCCCACTATCTACAAGTGGCAAAAGAGAACGTTGTGAGAGGGAACACTATAAATGAGAGGGCTCCCTCACTAGAAGCTCTCTAAAATCTCTCCCTCACTAGAAGCTCTCTAAAATCTCTGATAGAAAAGCTCACTAAGGCGTACTGGAACTCTGCCAAATCATTATTCCAGCAACCAGAACTTGGCCGGATTTAAATTCATGATCATCTGAAAATATGGCTCAGCCCAAGCACACCTAAGGCTAAACAATCTAAACCCACCTTCCTCATTTTTGTTGCATTATTTTTGTTCTTAGTTCATTTGCAGGTTCAGTAAAGCTCTCGACCAAGGTCGACGGAAACATTCTTACAAATCCAAACAAGTAGACGACAACAACCATTTGGCGGTTCAATCGAGTTGCCTTGGGCCCAGTATAACCCGACCCAATTGACGTACCACGTAGTTCGACCACCTACAACCTGCAAGTTGCTTTATTAATTATTAATTTAAATTGTTAGTTACACCTAACATGTTTTTAGTAGGTTCTTAATTATTAATTATATGGGAAAGTATCATTTCCTCCCTTGTAGTTTGACATATTAGAAAGATTGCTCTCTCTAATTTCAATAATGGTTAGTCTGTTGTCTGAAACCTAAATATCGGTCATATTCCCCTTTTCGTCAGCTTTTTCGTTTAACAAAATTCAATTCTCACATTAAAAGACAACTTTGCCCTCAAACTCAAAATGAAAAAAAAAAAAAAAGACGGAATCGAAAAATAAAAAAATAAAAAAAGATGATAACCACCGTCAACATCGGGTCATCACCATTATCTCAGGGTCTTATAGGATTTGGTTAATTATATTATGAAGCTCTAATTAAGTTATGATAATATCAAACTCTTTAAAATTATCAACTTAGACTTATGTGTATTTACATCTAATAAATTTACTGGATTTTCTCAAAATCCAAATTTATTAAGAAGTTCTAAGCTATCCATAAATATAAACTTTTTATAATTATTAGCTCTGATCAAAATGAATTACCAAATTTTAACTATAATATATATATATTTATATTTATATATATATATATATATATACATTCAAACGGAAATTTTCGAAATCGATCTGCACAGTGACATTCACTGTGCAATTCGAAAATAACAAAAAATATTATCTAATAAAAGCAATATATAATAACAGAAAAACATGTTTCTAATCTAAAACAATTTTTAGAATAAAATATGTATGCATGTATGCATGTCATGTCATTCCAGTAGGCACTTATTAATTTAGATGACATATTATATATATGAACATATTATATAATTATCGCATAAAATATAATAAGAAAAAGTAAAATAAATAAATAAATTACAACCCAAAAATTAATCTATTTAAAAACTTGGACTTGTTGTAATATTTCTTCAGGAATCAGGATTCGATCCAATCTCATCGATTTGTCTATAATTCCATCTTCTTCAATTTTACAATTAATCCTATACCCCATCGGGTTTACAAATTTTTATCTAAAAATTGGAAAAACAAAAAAAAAAACAAAAAATCCAAAGGAACCATATAATTAACGACCAAAAATCATTATCATTTACCATTCATCATATGAATAAAAATAGCCATAAAATTACATCTAATGTAAAGTGCCTACTACGGAAATCAATTCAAATTCTAATATTTGAATCGACCTCTATTGGAAGCCGATTTCGACCTCCAATGGAGGTCTTTCATCTCCATTGATGGAGATCCTCCATCAATGGAAGATTTTGAATAAAATAAATAAAAATAAATAAATAATGGCACAAACGTAATAAAAGAAGGGGATGAGTGTATTTTAATCATTTGATACCATTTAAACTTAACTTATTAAAATGGTGATATTCTCAAAATTTAACCTAAAAAGAGTGTTATTTGATACCATTTCCACCGCCCACCTAATACAATACAATATAGTGCACCAAACGAGCTCTTAATGATGAGTGTAAAGAGAAAATGCAGGGTTAGAGTAGTATTTTGGGTGGCTCTATATAATATATAGAAATGTGAAATTCTGATTGCATAGTTAATCCTAAATCTTAGGCTATAATTAATCTTCATGAGTAGAATACTCTCAACGGATGAGATTTTTCCCCACGGGTCCCAAATCCACATCCCTATTTGGGTGGGGGGGAGAAGAGAAAGCCTCAGTATGAACACTTGACTGTTGACCATAAACTTGTCTAAGAAGGCATGAAATAAACAAAGCATTGACGGGGTTGAAATAGACTATAGAGAATGTTCTAGGAAAGTCTTGTGACTTTATGGGACCTTAATAATTCACACCAGAAATTACAACCTATTGTAATTTCAATCTGTTGTATTCTATATCTATATATAAGGGATATAGGTTTTGATAGCATTCCATTCGAATTTCGAAAATGAAGGTACGTACTAGCTAATACCATGCATAATTAGCTTTGAATAATTGGAATGCCATCTTCTTAATTAATTTACTAGTCGATTTGAACTGTGTACGTGTGGTTGTGCAGCAAAAGATTGTGATGAAGGTTCAGATGAGTTGCCAGAAATGTCGATCTGCTTACAGGTACGTACTAATTAATTAATGTTTATGAAAAATGCAAGGCAATATTATGTTGCAACTTGCAATTATATACGAGAATCAGAAAATGTTTATATATTATGCAGGCGTGAGCTTTGTAGGATTGGAAGGAGCAGAGAAAGATAAAGTGGTGGTAATTGGAGAAGGAATTGATGCTGTGAAGTTGGCAACCAGCTTAAGGAACAAGGTTGGACACACCGAACTCATCAGTGTTGCAGAGCAGAAATGAAATTTATATTGTAAACAAATTAATTCATCAGAAATGACAACTGCTTTTGGCCATCAGTTCTAATCTATATTGTAATGTAGTCCTTAATTAGTGCTCCCAGAGTCGCAGTCGCAGGTGGCCTGATGTTGCCATTCAAGCCCATGGCTTCAATCTACAAAATTATGGTGATGATCCAAAATACTAGATAAAAGTATAAAATTAATACATGCTAATATTAACAAAATTACCAATAAAAAACAAAAAATAGAGAGAGAGAGAGAGAGAGACTGACTTCATAGGCACAAATTCGAGTCCAAAACTCCAAATCAACCCCTGCAAATGTTTAAGGACATGAGTCGGAAGAAGACATTGTGTTAACAAGAAGAAAAATATAAAAATTAAAGGACTAGTGTAGGGATAAAAGGGTAAATATACGATAAGAAATTTGACTTGGGCCAATTATCACCACTTCTCAATGGGCCCAATTGGACTTGGGAACCAAATCCATGATAACTCTCCGAGTCGACTCATGATGTGCCTAGGCATGTGCACATCACTAGTCGACTCGGAGAATTCCCATAGATTTGGGCCCCCCAATGAAAAGTAGTGATATCTACTCAAGTCAATTTAAAAAGCCCATAATTACGTGGCACCAGATATTTTGTTTTAAAGTCACGTGGCACTATGTTCTACGTTAAAAATACGACCCATTTTTTTAATTTGATTTGACTCTCAACCCGCCCTAAAAGTAAGGGTGGTAAAATGGACCAGGTCTGGAAGGCCCGGCCTGGCAGCCTGGTCCCGTGACAGGCCGGGCTTAGCCCGGCCTGGCCGGCTTGGCCAAGGTTTTAGGGCCCGCCGGCCTGTGGCTATCCAACGGGCACTTTTCCATTTTGTTTTTATTTTGATTTTTATTTATACTTTTTTACTAACTTATCTAACCGAAAAGGGTCAAAAGTCAGATTTTTTTTTTCTTAACTGACCTCAAATGGTCAAAAAGTCAGACAAAAAAAATAATATTTTCTTTTGGCCATTGGCCAACAGCCCAACATGTACATGTCTGTACAATTTTTTTTAAAACAATTTCATAAACATTACACTTTTAACCTCCATTTTTAAAATCTATAAATACCCCAAAATCCCAAAATCCAAATACCAAATCAAACTCTCTTTATTTTTATTTCTTAACTCTCTCAACAATTAAATTTTAAAAAAAAACAATCAAATGATGAATAAATTTAAAAGTCTAAACAATTAAATAAAATAGGAAAAAAAAAATTTTAAAAACAATCAATTGATGAATAATTTATTTATTTTATATTTTTATAAATTATAAATTATATATTAGAGGATTTATAGATTTTAATTTATTATTTAAAAAAAAAAACGGGCGGCCCCAGGCTAGCTAGAAGGACAAGCCGCGAGCACAGACCAGGCCCCAAATTTTTTTAACAGGTTGGGCTCTGCCCAACCTGTTTTGTCTTCAGGCTCCTTCGGGCCCGGCACGGTCAGACTGGGTCATTAAAAGGCCGGGTCGTCCATTTTGCCACCCCTGCCCAAAAGATTATCCATTTTGCCCTTTCCACCGTTAATTGTCAGTTAGTCAATCATTTGGCCAATGAAATCCAAGGGAGGTTTGTGTAATAAAATGATTTTCTATCATTAATCCAATTTCACCTAAAGTTAGGGGATGTTAGTGTAATTTTCCCTTGTTAATATGGTTGTTGGAAGAAAAACGGGTGTATAAAGATATTTTATGGGTGGCAATACAGCCACACTTTTTTTTTAAGTTTTTTGATGGTTTTTTTTTTTTTTTTTTTTTTTTTTGCTTTTTTTATAAATATTATTTGATTTTAAAATATATTTACTTTTTCATTTTTCAAAATAATTTTTTTTTTAAAATGATTAATTATATAAACCTGACACGTGTTTCCAAATATTTAATCATGACTAAAAGTACATTTTTACCCCTGTATCAGTTAACTTTGACTCATTGTTGACCGACGAATGGACATTTTTTATGTATTTCTAAAAAATGAGGATCAAAGACCAGAATACACATAAGTCAAATTATTAAAAATTAAAAAATTAAAAAAAATTAAAAAAAAAATTAGAAAAAACATTTTCTTTAAAACATAAGGACCAAACCGTAATTCTCCCTTTTAAATATAGATATTTTAGTTATAATTTTTTTTTAATCGAAGTGTAGAAGTGGAAAGAACTTTCTTAGATGACAATAAAGCTACCTTCTGTAATTTAAATTCCATTAATGAATGATCTTCCGTGAAGCATCGAAACTTGAGTACACTTCGACCAGTTTCTATAATCTGCGAGAAACAAAATTTACATCAAATAAAATAACATAATTTTCTCATATAATATTAGCCTGTGAAAAAAGGGCAGATTTGCACCGTCTTTGAAGACTTTCAATTCCCTAACGTGGCACTACAAAAGAATCCACGTACATAACAAGCTATCTAAAAAGCAAATAATCAACTATTCAACTTCATCATTTCCCTTGCACTGGCAGTGTATGTGTTGAAGCTGCAAAGAAGAAGCCATGGCAGCAGAATCAGAACCAGAAGGCACCATCAACATCAACAGACCTTGTATAAACCTTGAAAAGCTCCCACATCTAACAGACTACCTCCCAACACTCAAAACATACACCAATCCCCTCCAACACAACCCTTTCTTTCTTCCATCCGATGGTTTCTACGTAACGCCAACAGACATCGTCCTACGTCACATAGTCTACGATATCTCCTCGTCCTCGTCCTCGTCCTCTCCCCACCTCGCATACCTCAGGGCCGGTCCACGTAAGCAGATCTTCTTCGACCCCACCGACAGTACCCGTGCTGCTATTGTTAATTGCGGTGGTCTCTGTCCTGGGTTGAATACTGTCATAAGGGAGCTGGTGGTGGGGTTGTGGGACTTGTATGGACTCAGACATATTTATGGAATCCAAGCTGGCTACAGAGGATTCTATTCCACTGACATGGCTCCTCTCCAATTGAATCCTAAGATGGTCCATGGTTGGCATAAGACTGGTGGTACTCTGCTTCAGACCTCTAGGGGTGGATTCCATCTCCAGAACATTGTTGATGCTATTCAACGCTACGGATTCAATCAGGTGAACAGGGTATTTTAGTATTTTTGATAGTCAAACTTGGTCGATGATTATTGGGTGAATTTTATTGATGAGGTGTATTATCAATCTATTGATGGTGCTAATTAACTCTGTATATATGATGCTTGATACAATACATATGAGCAGGTGTACATCATAGGTGGAGATGGCTCAATGCACGGAGCTGTTAAGATTTTTGATGAAATTCGACGTAGGAAACTGAATATTGGAGTTGTTGGGATTCCGAAAACGGTAGACAATGATGTGGGCATTATCGATAGATCATTTGGATTCCAAACAGCAGTAGAAATGGCTCAAGAAGCAATCAATGCAGCTCATGTGGAGGCAGAGAGTGCAGTTAATGGAATTGGCCTCGTGAAACTAATGGGTCGTAGCACCGGGCACATAGCCCTTCATGCAACATTGAGCAGCCGCGATGTGGATTGCTGTCTGATTCCTGAAAACAAATTTTACTTGGAAGGGAAAGGAGGGCTGTTTGAATTCCTTAAACATCGATTGAAAGAGAATGGGCATGCGGTGGTGGTTGTCGCCGAGGGAGCAGGACAGGATATGATACCGAGAACTGATGCCCAGAAGGAAGAGAAGGACGAATCTGGAAACCCAGTTTTCTTGGACGTTGGTAGCTGGCTAAAGTCAGAGCTGAAGAAATGGTGGGATAGAGATCACCCGAATGAATTGTTCACAGTGAAGTACATAGATCCTACATACATGATACGCGCAGTTCCTGCAAATGCTACTGATAACGCGTATTGTACACTGTTGGCACACTCGGCAATTCATGGTATTATGGCAGGCTACACTGGTTTTGTATGTGGTCCTATTAACGGCAACTACGCATATATTCCGTTGGAAGAGGTGGCGCAGGCTAAGAATGAAGTAAACACTAGGGACCATAAATGGGCATGGGTTAGATCCGTTACAAACCAACCTGATTTTGAGAAGACCTAAATGTTCCAGTTATACAACATGTTTTAAGGAGCTTCAATTAGGTACTTACTATTTCTAAATTCTATAGCAATAATAGAATTTACCTGAACGCAAATATCAAATTGTTTTTTGTGGTGGTGATATGAGTAGTGAATGATTAGATTTCCATATAATGGGATTAGGGCCATACATCATGTGCTACTTAACATCCCCGTGTCGTTCTTGTTCACAGGGAATGAACAAGAACGACATGGGGATATTAACTACCTTTTGCTCCCATTCTTCCTTCACAGCTGCCCCAACAACATTAGAGGCTCTAAGCAAAACCTCAAATGCGGCCAAAATTTGGGAAGATTTACTACTTTTTGCTCCCATTCTTCCTTTAACAACCTTTCAGACTCCACCAATTCCCATGGTTCCAATCTCTGTTAGAGGTAGCATAGTCAGATCATGGTATAAGTAACAGAGAGGGAAGACATGAGGGAATGTTGCTTGTTTCTTCATATGCCAAAAAGCACAGCATCTAATGCACACAAGGACTGTTGTTCGACATGGTCTAGGCAAAATCTTACACCCTGTAATTTAAGATCATTAGTTTGATTCCATAAGAATCCATTGCGCCTATCAGGATACTTAAGGACTAACAGGCCGTTAATCGTCATTTGATGAGTTCAACAAGAAATAATTTGATATAACAAACATGTATGCACTTCACTTTATTTCATTTCCTAGAGATATATATGAATCAATATTCAATAGATAAATGATAGAGACATTCATGCTTGGACATATATCACCTTCTGCTCATCATCATCATCAAGAGCATCTCGGATGGCATCAACTTTGCCGCAAACCGCAAGAGGGTATATTGAGCACCAACTAAAATACCCTCATCTTTTTCTAGTGTCCCAGAACATCATGTCCCAGAACCTCGTTCTCAGCTTTTTCTAGTGTTAATGCAACCTCATCTTTTATTGCAGTCCTGAATGCAAGATTTATCAGCACATCACTTCCATTTCCTATCAGCATTGTTGGTATACCTGAAATTGTCACTGGAAAGCAAGATAGCATAATTAAACTAGTAGACTCAAGGACATGCTCATATGAAACAATGTATGCTGCTTGAATTGCATCCCTTTTTAATTACTATACTCAGACTAATGTTTGCATTCATGACAATTATCTTCACAGTGTAGCTCACCTTCTAGCATTTTGCCTCCTTTGGAACTTGGGATACAGATTGATCTTGAGAGAAAAGATTGATCTTCTCTGAGTTGTTAATCTCCAATAACATGCCTCTTATCTTTTCCACAGACTAGGGCTAGAGAGAGAGGGAGAGACAGACTTATTAAACAAACATGTCCTCTTCTCAAATTGAATTTATCTAAGCTTTGAAGAGAAAGAAGTTAAAAATCACAAACCTGAAGATTATCAACAGGCGTGTGTGTGGTGATTTTCAATGTAATTTTTGTTGTTCACATGGGATGTTGTCATTGCAGATAAAAACTTCCGGTAGCTGCTCCTTGAGAATTGCATAAACCCAACATGCTTCACTATTCATCACTGCATGATGCTATTCCTCAACTTCTGAAAGCAGCTCTAATATGTCCCGCTCGTAGCCTTCCAAATTAGCATGCTTGCTAATCTTTGCAAGCATCTTATATTTCAAAGATGCATGCTTATGTGTTTTGTCATCTGCCTTAAAATCATGAACAACTCCATTCATTTGGACCCAACTTCGACCTGGAGGCTTTTTCACGCCCATCTCAACCATCTTCCGTCTCACAGCAGCAACATCCTCCCACCTTTTAGTAGTAGCATAAACATTAGCCAAGAGTACGAGATAGCCTGCAGCATTGTTGGGGTCAAGCTCAACCAACAATTTCTGAGCCACCTGCGAGGCAAGCTCAGCATTGTTGTGAATTCTACAGCCACCAAGGAGAGCACCCCATATAGCATCATTTGGCTTCATGGGCATATTCTGAATAAGACCGCATGCTTCATCCAAGAACCCAGCACGGCTCAAGAGATCAATCATGCACTCATAATGCTCGATTCTTGGTTCAATTCCCCAACTTCTATTCATGCAGTTGAAAAATCGCCGGCCCTTGTCAACAAAGCCAGCATGGCTACAAGCACCCAGAACCCCAATCAGTGTTATCTCATCCGGTCTTGCTTCGTTCCCGCCGAAGCTTTGCATCGGTTCAAATAAAGCAAGCGCTTCTTGAGCATAACCCTGTTTTGCAAAGGCCTTAATCATGCTTGTCCATGAAATTCTACTTCTCCACTATATCTTTCTAAACACTTGATAGTGCATTGTTCAAAGTAACTAAAAGTGGTTCTTTCCCAACACATAAAGTCTCTTCAATATAAGAGTGTATCCACTTCCCCAACTTCAAATCACCTAATCCAGCACAAGCTGATAGCGCTGCCACCAACGCCACTGGTCCAATCCCACACGGGCTCTCCTCATCTAATTAAACAAAGACAACGCTTGCTTACACATCCCATTATGAGCACACCCAGAGATCATGGTCGTCCACTATACAACATTCCTCTGTGGCATTTCATCAAAAACTCTCCGTGCCCCATTAATATCTCCGCATCTAACATACCCTTTAAGCAACGTATTCCAAGCCACAACATTTCTCTCGCATATATCCTCAAACAAGCGGCGTGCAGACACAACGCCACTATCATCTCCTCTCATCACTTACAAATTCACCAAATTAGTTCTAACAAACACGTTTGAGCAGAACCCATTAGCCAACACTCTCGCATGAACCTGCTCCCTCTCTAAACAAACGATATTTTGCACAGCAACTTCAAAGGAACGAATACGTGAACTCATCAGGAACGGCTGCTTTTGCTACCATTTCTTTGTACAATTGAACCGAGTTTTGCGGCGTCTCACTCCTAGCATGGCCTCTAATCATTTGGTTCCATACAGGGCTTTCGATTTTTTCAACAACTTTGTGGGCATTTAGGAGATTACCAGCTGTTATATAGAAAGATAAAGAGTTTTAAAAGGAAGAAGTTTTTTTGGGAAAATCCGTTAATGATTATCTAGGTGTGAATTTGGGTGAGTTTTTGGATGCCATTACAGCTTTGTAATAGACAGATAGGAATGGGCGTTTCCCCATGGCCCCATCCCCCATGGGCTCCCATGGGGTTTTTAGCATTAAATTTACCTCCAAATGGATTTTGGTGGTGGGGGTGCCCACTGCCCACCCCCAAATCCAAAACCTTATTTCTCTCAAAATAATATATACATATATATTATTTTATTTTTATTTATATAAAAAAATTATTTTGTATTATATTTTGAATTTTGTATTATATTTTTATTACTTTTTGGATTGAATATTTTAACGGTTTATTTTACTTTTTATTTATATAAAGATTGGAATGTTTGGATTCTAAATTTTGAATTCCGATTTTTTGATTGAAAATTTAAAATTTAAAATTGAAATTGAAAAGAAACGGAGGAAATAGGTTTTGGGTGTAGGGGAGAGGGGACCTGCCCCCACCCCCAGTCCCCCCAAATGGGTTTTGGGGGAGGTGGTGGGGGTAGGTTTGAGGAATGGGGATGGGGGTAGGGGTACCCTCCCTCGCCCCATTGGGCCCCCACACCCATCCCTAAGACAGAAGAGGTGCTGTTGTACAGCTCTGGAGGTTGTGGATGGATTAGCGGCAATCGACATTTAGTAGCCACGGCCAAAAGACAAGTCACGAAAGAGAGTAATCAGATATGCATAAGTGACCCACACTAGTCATTCGACGAGGGATGCAATTCTAGTAGTGTCAAATATGATATTTGCATCCCTTAAAATTATACAACATGCCTCAAATTAATATGTTTTTTAAAATTCAATAATACTCTCGAGTAAAATTACTAAAAAAACTATATAGTTTATAAGTACACCCACTAATAATTATTACTTAGTTTTCTATTTTAATCTTTTGTGAATTTTTTTTCATAATTAACGATTTGATATTAATATATAGGGTGCGGATATTGACACCCATAAAACTTATTAATAAACCCATTTTTATAAATACAGCCATATCTAAAATTTAAAAAATAAATATTACTATAAACACTTATTCTAATACCAATAGTAACCTCATTGAAATAAATATATTTGTTTTAATACATATTATTTATAAACACTCTTAAATTATTATCACACTCAATTTATAAATTAAAAAAAAAAATCATATTATTTTTGAAATCAAATCCTCTTCTAATGATAATTCAATTTACTTTTGAAAATATCTCAAATGTAGGAGCCTTATAAAGAGGAATATGTGGATTTAGAATTCTCTTATTTATACAGCTATCTAAAAAATAAAAATAAAAACTTATTAATATCTACGGCTATCTTAAAAAAAAAAAACTTGTTGATATGTACAACTATCATTAAAAAAAATGGTTTATTTATAGAGTTCATAACTATACATAAAATAAAGACAAAAACAATATGATAATGTTATGATGATAAGAAAATTTGATAATTGAAATAAAAGTAGAGTTTAATTAGGATTTATCATAAAAATTAAAGTTTATAAAAATTAAAGTTTATCATATGTTAAGGTTTATCATAAGTTTTTTATTTTCAACATTATCAATCATAATTGATAGTTTTCTAAAACAACATGCCTAACAGGAATTACTTGGTAGTACATACAAATAATGAGAAAGGTCCCATACTCCCATTAAAGCTTCACTTGATTACACTACAGAAAGTGTAGCAATTTGATCTTAAATTTACAAAACAATCAAGTCAGAAAATAAAAACAATTAATCAAACAATTTAGACATTTAAGAAGACATTTCTTGCAATTCAAAGCCTGGTAACAGCACCCAAAAAAAAAAAAAATTATCTCAAATGCCTATATGATGTGGACATACATGCTCTTAAAATGAATCAAAAAAATCAACATGATGGAATAAAATTAAAAGATTATTCATATTGTTGATCAAAATTTAGTTGCAACTCCAAAAAAAATAAAATAATAATAATAATAAATACAAAGAGGGATGTATCTCCCATTTTACCTTTTTCCTTTCCCTAGAAATAAAAATTTCTGTGACGAAAGTACCCCGGCAATATCTTTGCCTACCACTAGACCCTTTCCACAGCACAACAGATCTATAGAGATTGCCAGATTCTCCCTAATTAAGTTCAAACATGGCTCTCAAATGTTGTTGTTACATATACAAAAGGGTGAATGTAATTGTAAAGGAGTAACCCACATAAAACTGATAAATACAAGAAGAAGAAAAATGCCTAGGCAACTTACTATCTTCTGCTCGCCGTCTTCCCTTTGCTTAGATCAGCAAGCTCCTCGATAAGCTTTCTCTCTTCGCTACCCAATCTTTTTGGAATTTCGACTTGCACGCGTACCAACTGATCTCCTCTCATGTTGCTTTTATTTAGTACAGGAACCCTTTTTTGGCCATTACAAGGGTTGTGTTCGGCTGGGTTCCAGCTGGGATCTTCAGATCAACCATGCCATCCACTGTCGGGACTTTGATTGTTGTCCCAAAATTGCATCTATGTATGAAACTTTGCAGCTGTACAAAATGTTGGTATCGTCACGTTTTAGAACAGGGTCTGGGATAACTTCAATGACAACAAAGAGGTCACCAGGAGAACCACCTCTTCTTCCAGCATTCCCTTCACCTCGGACCCTCAAACGGCTACCTGAGTCAACACCAGCCGGAACTTTCAGGCTAATCCGCTTTGTCTTCCTTACACGTCCATCTCCAGAACATGTGTTGCATGGAGTAAACCCTCCCCTGTCCCACCACATGAAGAAACAGGTCATTACCTGCTGGAAAACTCCTAATGGAGTCCTTGCTGATGAGACAACCTGTCCTTGTCCACCACACGTATTACATGTAGATGGCCTTGTCCCTGGTTTTGCACCTGAACCGTTGCAAGTTCCACAGCTCTCGAGACGCGTTATCTCAATCTCTTTTCAACTCCAAAAACTGCTTCCTTAAAATTTAGAACAAGGCTGTAGTATTCATCCTGACCATCAAATGCTCTGTTCCTGGAAGCTCTGCCCCCCATGCCACCCATACCACCCATGCCACCCATGCCCTCAAAAAGAGACTCAAACAAATCGAAAGGATTGCTGAAATCCTGGCATAGTTCAGAAATTAATCCAATCATGAGAAGCAGGCATTGAGAGTATCCAAAGAAATAATAAAAGGAAAGATTTTGTTCACATCAGCAGAATTTAATTACCCCCATTCCATACCAGCACCTTTAATTCCAGCTTCTCCATACTTGTCATATAAAGAACGTTTCTCATCATCAGACAAAACCTGCAAAAGTGAACAGACTTTTTAGCATCGAGGATCGCATGCTTTACACCATGGTTATAGAACCATGGCAAAATCATAAATCACAAACCAAAACAACTGAACGTTTACCTCATATGCATTGCTAATATCCTTGAATTTCTGTTCTGCACCAGGTTCTCTGCAGCATCAAATAAACGATTCTAAGCAACATTACTCAAAACATTAACTATTAAAGACATTGGCACATTGCAATAGCAAACAGGGTAAGAGACTTTCTCTCTCCTTTTGTCTTTATTGGAATAAGACTTGGTGGGTCTGAATCATTTCATCAGCCATTTAAGATTATTTATTTATTTTAATTTAAGTCTGATTGTAACTCTTAAGTCGCAGCTTTGGAGGAGGCTGCAGCCTGCAGGCCTCCGCTATTATCATCATTTCAGCTACATAAAATTATAAAAACCACAGATGTTCCAATGCGTTTTCCTCTTTCTTTCTTTCTTCCCTATTTGGTATTTCTCTCAGTTTTCTTTTAATTTGTTGACCTTGCAGCATCATATCTTTGTTTCAATGGGTTTCTTTGAAGAGATCTAATAGGAAATCATGTTCAATACAAAGCAGCTGTTATAATTACAGTTTTAAGATGGATAGTATATTAGGTCACCAGGTCCGAAAAGGAAACTCAATCAATTTTCTTATGCTGATTTCAGTAAAAATATGTCTTTTATTATTTTAAAGCTATTATATAATTTAATAAAATAATTTAATGTACAATTTTTTACAATTTAAGATTATCAATTATTTTTACAATTTGATTTAGACAATCATACACGACTTACAAGAGCACATAAATGTCATTGATTTTCAGATGATTTTTTTAAAAAACCTAGCAACTTAACACTTACTATATACATAATCTATGAAAAAAAAAATAAGTGTATCATTAGTACTTGTTTATTCAAAGTTATCCATAAATTTGTGAATTTAGGCCTATAAAGATTTCAGATAGCAAAATCAACAAAACCTGAGTATGCTCAAACTATAGGTGGTGCGACCAAACAGATAAAAAAGGGGATGAAAGGAGAATTTTCAGCAAAAATATAATGCTTATCATGCATATTAACTTACTTGTTCACATCTGGATGATAACTCCTAGCAAGCTTCCGATAAGCTGTAAATTGACATGGAAAAAGTAGGATACCATCAATTGTAGAAAGGTAACAGGCTATTCAACCAACTCTTTTATAGATGTTTTGTTATGAACAGATCTTTTGTTTGGAAAAAAAAAAAATTAGCCTTGGTTGGGATTGTATTGTACCATCATAATTATGAGATTTCAAGAAGCTGAAAAATAATCACGTCACAGACTCACAACAATTAAATTAATAAACCTGTGATTTTATAAAAATCAGAATTTAACAGGTGGAGTACTTCCACGGAGTTAAAATGGATTCAGCCAAGAACAAATAAATAATATCCTGGCATGGTATCCTGACACCCATTTGTTTGATTTATAGATTTTATTAAATCCACAAGATTTTTTGCAGCCCTATTATATGGTTTTTTCAGAAAAGACTCCAAACTGTACAAATCCCAACTGCTGTGGTAGTAGTTTATGACAATGCATCCTTGTTAAAGGAATAACACTCAGAGGCACAATTAGTTTCATCTATGCAGCATACAGAAGCCGAAATTTCTTTCTTGATGGATTGAAAAACAGAAATGAAAAATGAATATGGATCTTCTCTTTTTCTATGAACATAAACAGTTTTATTAAATATGGATCTTCTCCTCAATAATTTAGAAAACTGGAAAATGAAAAAGATTATTAATACAATGAAGGACAACCATAAATAAATGTGATGGAACAGTCTGGATAAATAAAAAATGAAGGCGTACATACCACTCTTAATTTCAGATTTACTGGCATTTTTTGACACCCCAAGTACAGAATAGAAATCCTGCATGTCAGAAATATGTTAGTGTATTAAGTAGATAGCGCCACAGTAGAAGTGCATACCATAGCACTACACAATAGGTGAAACATGCATCAAGTGAACCAGAGAAAAGATATATCAACTAAACAACCTATATGGTTCTGCTGTCCCAAAGGAAAACTAAAGATTATATCACAGTTTCAGCCCTAACAATAAATCGTGCTCCCTACGATGATGTGAAGTTTGAGATGGCCCACATAAGACAACACAGAGAAGGAATCACGGGAAAAAAAGCTTGAATTCGGTGCCGCCAGACAGCTTAAACTGTTATTACACTGCAGAACGTATAGAGCATTAAAAAAAAATTCATAACATAGTAAATCTGAATACTGTCAGCAACATATAATTATGACATGTATTCAAAAAAGCTGCTTGCTAAAGATAAGTAGATAACCAGCAATTCCTTAAACACCAATCAAGGAAAAACAATCTCTGGTAGTCAACAGAAGAATTGGCACTGAGCAAGTATAAGCAAATTCACCCCTTTGATCATAAATGTCTTACCCACCACAACCACCTGAAGACATCCATTTGATGGTGTATAGAAGGCAATCAAGTGGATAAAAACAGGTTCAAGAAAGATAAGCCTTAAGCTTCTAAGCAAGAAAATAATTTTGGAGGTAAAATAGTGATTCGATTTAAAAGGGTTCAAAAGGCTTAAGCAGATGACAAAATGAACATAAAAGGTCAACTGGCAGACAGGAAACTAATATTCCATAATTTCACGTGTTCTTAATATAAAAGAACACAAACCATAATTCCAACAGGACAAATATGCACATAATAAAGGGCATAGCTGCAGAATGTTCAATCTTCTATCACAAACTGCTCATAGCCCAAACTCAAAAAACTATTTACATAACACTCTATCAATTGTTTGAAACTCTAAAGTAAAGACTTGTAGAAAGACTAGTCAATTTTAAAATTTATATATGCAAATAAATCAGTTAAATATTATTAATAAATAAATAAACAATTAAGTAAAATGTTCTCACCCAGATCGTGATGTCAAAACCCTGTTTGAAATATAGGATTTTGGCATAAATTGAGGGCAGATACCCCATTGAGCAACCCATGTACTTCCACAAGGTATTATGGCCATCAAATATGGTTTTTTCAGAAAAGGAAATGAGTTGATCAACAAGCTTAATTAGAATGTCCTGCAAGGTGAAGAACATAAAACGGAAGATTTAATTTAAACATAACACAATATAATACATGGCAAGAAAACATTTACCACAGAAGAAAAAAGTCCATGGTAATCTGGAACACATAATTGCACTGTCATGGTTGACTATGCTAAATAATTTGTCAGTTTGACTTTGAATTTTTTTTCCTTTTTTTTTTTTTAATAAAGTAAATATAAGACTTTCAAAGATTCAAAATAAATATCCAGCGACATCAATGGACTCATCTAAAGCTATGCCAATTCATATAGTAGCTATTCTGCTAATGAATATAATCATATATATATATATTAAAGACAGGTGGCTGGTTTCAGTAGGAAGAATTAAGTCAAAAATGTAGGTTCTTGATATTTAAGACAATGCTGACTGTGAGTTGGTCGCAGAAACACAAAGTTTAATTTAAGATACTGCAGCACAAGTCATAGCAAAAACAGAAACAATTTTACATGTAGCAATAAATTTACAGAATACAGTGAATTTGGCTAGCCTCATAAATAGCCAGGCAAGTAGATACTTGAATACTTGAATAGTTTTTTTTCCAACTGAGCAACATAAATGTTAGTTATTACTTATTAGTATATGACGTGTTCGTTGAGATCCAATAACTGCTTTCTAATTTCTTTATATGATGTCGTTACAAAAATGGAACGTGACAAAGATACCATTATCCATTAAGTAATGAAGTGACAGCAAAAGAATGTGTATAATTGCACCCTAAAAAGATTATGGTAATTGACATAAGTCCAAACATAATGTAATAAACAGAATCGAGATGAAACCAACTTAGATTCACATTCCCAACTTCATGGGAGTAAAAAAAAAAAAAAGCATTTAATAACCAATCTGAGAAATGCGCAATTAATAGGATACCAAGTCTCCGGGAATTCAATCTCTACAAAGATGGGATACAGTACTTTCTATAGAAAGATTTTACTAGGCTTAGCAGACAACATTTCATTGCTCAGAACAGAAGAAATTACATGACCTGATGACCACCACCTTTAGCAACTCATCTTTATATATATATATTCCACTTAACCATTAAGCATATAATCCATAACAAATGACTCAACAATACCACTACACTTCCTATCATTGACAGAAAGAAAGAAAAAAGAAATGGTAATATGACTCATTTTCTATTCCTCACTTTGCTTCAGTAATAGAGAGAGTAGGGAAATGAGATGATTTTCAATTTAAATTTTTTAGCATCGACAAAGAAGGGAAGGTATGTACTATGTAAAACGATTGTATATAAATTTGACCATCATACCGTGTATGTTGCAGTTGAATATAGCATCATTCGTGTACAATTTCATGTAGAGCAAGCAAAAGAAATAGATTAAATTAATTTGACCATTATACTTGAATGTTCATACGTGTAGAGTTTTATACAAAATAAGGAAAGAAGATAAGCTAGTTCTCACATCTCAACAAGTCTTATGCTCCATTCCCTCCTCCCTCTTTCATGACAACCGGATTTCACAAACTCTGATGAAGGGGTATCATTTCTGCTAATCACTCCTATTATTCTTCCAATCGAAAGATAGCAATCTTCTCTTTACCCTTTTCTTACAACCCATATCCTTCACTCCTATTCGTTATTTCAATCCTACCACACTAACAAAAATGTCTCCGGTTCTTATCTAAAATAGCTTTAGTAAGTCAACAAGGTTCACTTTCGGTATATTCCTATATTTAGAGCGAAATTTCATTTCTCCTGCACCTGAATCTCTCAATTGTATTATAAGAATCAACAACTTATATATTTAGCATTCAAAAAAGTAATATTCTTTCGCTAACCACCAAATAAAAAAACCATTTTCATTTCAAAACCTAAACAAAAAACCTTCAAAAAAAGCTAGAAACTTCTAGCTACTAGGGTTATAAATCCCCAGCAACACACTGTAAA
>VAHF01000193.1:0-36434 GCA_008009225.1 Acer yangbiense | reverse complement strand
GGGGGTGTTGTCACAAATTTCCGAAATCGAAAGTTGTGATGACATGGCAACTAGTCCTATGAAGCAAACTGGGAATGGCAAGGGGATACTCGATTTTTTAGCCCTGGATTCCCCTTCGGAACCTGGAATGATTCACCCCAGTCGCGGAGAATTTTCTGGCATCAAAGAGAGGTATCAATTTTCTTGTAGGTTTGATTTCATCTCTATATATCTTATTGAAGTTGTAATCGAAATGGTCTTGTTGTGTGTCCTTATTAGAATGTTGAGCTTGGAAATCGCGCTATATTACCCCACCAGTTGAGTTTGCCTAAGACTTCAGCAGAGATGATGCCATGGAAAAGTATATGCAATTTCAAGATTCTGTTCCTTGTAAGATTAGAGCGAAACGCGGTTGTGCTACTCATACCTCGAAGCATTGCTGAAGGGTAAATTTTAAACCGCCTCTAGTTTAAGCCCTTGATGTTCATGTGAGGATATTTACAATATCACCAATTTTTTTTCAGGTGAGAAGAACCCGAATCAGCGAAAGAAATGAGGAAATTGCAAGAGCTTGTTCCGAATATGACAAGGTATGTATGATGATTCCTCCATAGATTTAAACATCAAGATTTTAGTCTTTAGAGACTCAAAATATTTACATGTTTAATTTTTGTAGCAAACAAACACAGCAGACATGTTAGATTTGGCAGTTGACTATATTAAAGACCTTCAAAAGCAGTTCAAGGTAATAATAGAGAAGAAACTCAACTTCAATTTCAACATTTTTTTTTTTGCCTAACTATTCTTCATCTTACATCTAATGATCTTTTTCGCAGAATCTTAGCGATAATCGCAAACTGCAAGTGTTCGAGTATTCAAAAGCCGGTCTCAAACCAGATTATTTAAGTTGTTCTTCTGTACAGAAGTTAAGGGGATATATAATTTTGGTTTGTTTCATTTTCCTTCACTTCTGTTGAATGTAGTATGACATAGAAAAGGCAGCTAGAATTTCCATCAAAAGAGTCAGATCCTGTATGCTAACAAAAGCTTCCAGTTCCAATTATCATATATATTATATATATGGAATAAACAGATAATTGTACCGGACTTGTTTTTTGTAATCTGTCATATTTTGCTTAATATTCTTCCTTGTTCTGTTAAACACGAATGGATCCGGATGTTTTCCGCGCTCATACTTTGCAAGCTTTTAAGTTTTTCGCTCTAGCGTTACTACTTAGACACAAAATTCTTCTTAGATTAAGATGCTTTTGAAATCATAGGGAGAGGAGAGGTATTAATGTTTTTTATATCATAAGTTGACCACATAAAGATATACAAATGTCAGTAGATTCTTCAATTAGATCTGCAATAACATTGATTATGTCGTTTGGCCATATATTTATAACCGAAATCAAGACGCGATTTGAATGGAAGATTTAGGGTGTGACGGATTTGAAAGGAAGATGAACGAATGAACGAACCGTAAACCGGAATGATTGAAGCTCTGATATATCAACTTCAAGGTCCTCAACCTAGCTCATTAATGGCTTGAACTACCAAGTTGACCTAAAGGACAACATTGAATGCAAATTTTATATCTTTTTTCTTCCAGGAGGTGGAAGGGGTGGTGGGTTCTGTTGTTTTTGTATGGTTCACTGAGGAGCTTTAAACTGCAAAGACAATCACACAGCAGGTAGGATCCACCACACACACCCACACATACACAGAGCTGATATTGAATTATTAACAGTTTTGGTTTTAATCATTGAAGCACTTTGTTTGCATTCGATAGCAATATTAGCTTGTTATTCTTTGAAATGGTTGACCCCCCAAACCCTACTTTTTGCATGCCCACAAATTATCTCAGGCCTTTGATCAACTAGCTAGAAAGCTAAAATTACAATTGAATGATTAATCCTATTATTCTATCCGAGTTTTTAGTAAACATACGAAATAAAGTTGATCCGGTGGTATACTCTTCATAGGCTCACAGCTATACCATTGAGAATGTAAGTTTGAGTCATGTTCCCCTCCTTCATGCCCCCCGATAATTAGTAATTTTAAAAAAAAATAAATAAAAAGTTTTCATCATTAAAGATATGTGACAATTACAAATCATTATACATTATTAGAATTTAGAACAAAAATTTAGGCTTAGTAATATCATTTTATAAAATTAATATCAATTTAATTTTTTGGTTTGTCACCACTAAAGCGTTTGATTTATTATTTTGAGAGATGATTTTTTTTTTTCATTATGTTACAAAAACAACTAATAAAGATAAACAAATCTCATCTGTCAAATCATTTAATAGTTGATAATTCAATATTTGGAAATTGGACCTTGATCATAGAAGGACCGACTATGATAAATCGGTGAAAAAGCTACGATTCGATAAATTTAAGTGCTTCGAAAAAAAAATTCAAATGGAAGTGTTTAATTTTTATTTATTACATATATTAACCCATTAAAATAAAATAGAATCTTTTCAAAAATAAAATAAAATAGAGAATGCTTAAAAATGAAGATGTTTTTTTTTTTTTTTTTTTTTTTTTTTTTTTAAGTGGCAAGATAATCCAAAAAAATTAGTCCAAAACCCAACCAAAATGATGTGGCAAGTGATTTGTTTACTAACTACATCATCCCATGATGTGTGTGGTAATGATAACGCACTTGCCACGTTATTTGGGTTGAATTTTGAATTAATTATTTGGGTGGTATAGTATTACTTTTCGCAAAATCTAAGAGAATTATTCACAAAAATACCTCCAAACACCGTTTTATAAGGTGGTGTTATTTTTTTCAAAAAAAATAAATTGCAATAAAGTACTTCCATATTTGCTAAAAGTGCAATCATATCATACTTTTACCATCATATAGGAAAGTGCCATTGACGGACTGTTATAGTTAACGGTTGATCGGTCATATAATACGAAATGTCTAAATTACCCCTAAGTGTTAATAAATCAAATTGACATTGTTCAATGAAAAAAATGCCACATCACTCAACTACTTTTTTTTTTTTTTTTTAAATCATACTAAAAATGAAAAAGATTTTTATTTTTTATTTTTTTTATTTTAAAGAAACCAGATTTGGAGATATATCTCCTAATGGAAGAAATAAACATATCTCCACCAAGGAAGTCAACTATCTCTCCTTGGTAAACATCGGAGCTCGCCATGGTGGACAATGACGGTAGCATGTGGACACAGCGGGAGATATATAGGAGGCGGTTTCGTGGGTGGAGGCGTGTGGACGGATGAAGCAATGGTGTTAAGGAGTTTGGTGGGTGGAGTCGTGGAGATATATGAGTTTTGTGTTTTAGGACAAAGAAAAGGCGATGTTGTTGATGAGAAGTTCGAGAGAAAAAAGTGTTGATAATGACTGAGGAAATTAATCAAAATTTTGGTTTTCAAAACATAATTTTTTTCTTCAATGAATGATGATGATGGAAGAACCTAGATCTCCCAAGAAAAAAAAACTTGTTCTTTGAAAAAATATTTCATTTTCTTTATTAACATATTCATTCATCATCACCAAATCTTGATGATGATGATAAGTAATGGTGGCAAAATGGATCGGACCTGATCGGCCCGATCAATGATCAGGTCGAGCCTAGCACTGTCTGGCCAAGAAATAGGCCAAGCCAAGGCCTGATACTAAGTAGGCCCAGGCCGGGCTGCAAGAGTGAGGCCCGCAGGCCTCACGGGCCGGCCTGTAAGGCCTGTCAACATTTAAAAAAAAAAAAACTAATTAAACAATATATATTAACGTATGCATACATATATAAAGATAAACCTATAGTGAATTGGTTAGGTGTACAACTTTCCCCCTAACAACCCTGTTCAATTCCCACCCATACCAATTTTACAAAAAAAATTAAAAAAAACTTATTAATATATATATAGTACATAATTAAATCACACAACTTCTTCTTTAAGACCTTGGTTCGAACCCAACAAAAACATTTTTACAATTTTTTTTTATATAAAAAAAAACCTTATACCGGCCCGGCCTATAGCCACCAAGCCATAGGCTCAGTTGGGCCTCCCTAGCCTTATCATGTCGGGTCGATTGTCTGTTTTGCCACCACTAATGATAAGATCTGGAACTCAGAAGTCAGATCTATACTCCCACCAAAAAAAAAAAAAATTCTCTGTCTACAATATTTTAAAGATTATTAAGACCCATACTTATTTTTTAACATTCTTATTATTATTATTTATTTTTAAATAAATTGACATTATTACCCTTCTGACATTTTAGCATCCTAAATTGTTTAGTCAAGGGTATGTTCTATAATTTTGACAAAACAGTTTAATTGCACTTTTAGAAAATGTCGGGTACTTTTTTGCAATTTTCCCAAAAATGGTGTGATTTTGTATTGATCAGAGGATCAACGGCCAGATGGACGCTGAAAGCTCAGTCAGGTCTCAGGTACGAGAGATGCTTCAGTACCTCTGGTGTAAAGGATGAGTTGGCACGCCTAACCATAATATTAGCCAATCATTAAATTTTATAAACCCAATACCAACAATTCCATATCAGAAACAATTTGCCAGGTCATTATAAATTAACCCTCTTTGACTCTTTCTTCTCTCTTCACGAACTCCTCTGCAAATCTAACTCTACAACTTCTTTTCTTTTGCTCATGGCTGCTCTACAATTCCTGGTCTCTCCCACCCAAATATCATAAATCACATGCTTCATTATCTTTTTCCTAAATTTCCTCTCAGAGTCCTCTTCCTCTCAATCCATTTATTTTATATATTTAAAATAAACCATATTAAAAAAATAAGGCTTGTTTTTCTTGTTGCAGTATCAGCGGAGCTGGAGGAAGTGTTCCTCCGATTTGGAGGAACTCGGCGAACGGAGGAAGTCACCGGTTCATCCGATCTGGAGGAAGCTGCTTTCTTCCGGTGTGGAGAATATTTATTGGTTTAGACATGCATGGACATGACTGTAAGAGAAACAGGCCAACAGGGACATGAGTTTCTGACCTGGTATATTGGTTTTGACATGGCATTATATAATATTAAGTTTATTAAAAATAACAACGTGGTGAATATTTATTGGTTAGACGTGCCACCTCTTCTTTTATCCCTGAGGTACCGAAGCATCTCTCGTCAGTATACACGGTACACTATAACAAAAAGCAGTTGGTGAATACCCAAACCACAAGATGCAAGGAAAAACCGTTAATGGGCCCCCGCATTGACCGTTGTTCTCACAATTCCCTCTTCTCTCCCTCCACCATTTTTCTTTTGTTTCGTTTTCGATTTTCCATTCTTCGATCCTCCTCCGCACCATCTACAGCTCAGATCTTGGTCAATGTCTTCTCCACATGATTGATCTTACGATACCAATCTGAGGAGGCGCCATTCGATATTTGTACGTGGGTGGTGGTGACGATGTCAAATCTGTATGGAGATTACAATCAAAAGATTGATTATGTATTCAAAGTTGTTTTGATTGGTGATTCTGCGGTGGGCAAATCCAGCTGCTCGCTCGTTTTTCGCCAGAAATGAATTCAGCGTCGATTCCAAGGCAACAATTGGAGTCGAATTTCAGACCAAAACTCTCTCTATTGATAACAAATGTTAAGCACAGATTTGGGACACTGCTGGCCAAGAAAGGTGTGCATTTGGATTTTGCATTGGCTTTTCAATTTTTCATTTATTGATTTTGTTTTTTGGAATTCAAATTCGATTTATTTTGATGAAATAATAGAAATGGAGGAAATTTGTGGGTTTTTTTTTTTTTTTTGACAATTGTGCCTTTAAGATCGTAGCAACTCGCGTGTGTTCTTCCTAGGATTGGACATGTGAGTCGTGGGTGAAGCTGTGATTCTGTGAATCAGATGAAAACATGTGCTTACCAAGTTTTTGTTATAATGGTTTTGGGAGCATATAGATAATTCTCTGTTTGATGGCATCGAAAACATTCTTTCGATACATGGTGAAGTGTGGCTTCGAGCTTCTTTGTAGGATCTAATGGATTGAAATGGTTCTTTACTCGGAGTATTATGGGGCCGAGTTGTTTGGAGTCGTCCATTTGTAGTATGCAAAGTAAAAATTTGTTTTACTTCATTTCTCTAAGTCATGGACCGCATGATATTGTAGAGACTAGGGTGATTTATTATTTATTTCTCTATAAGGATTCTATGGTACATTGGTTGTGGCATTGGCTAGGATGGAGTTAGTAGAATTCCACCGCATCAGTGATTACTTACCAAGTGATCCATTTAGGCTACGATTTGAGTGGCTTGAGTACTGACTTAGATGAAGATTTAGCTATGTCAGGGGATCTTATCTCAATGGAGGATCTCAAAAATGATATTAGAATGGACAATATATGGCTAGTTGTTGCTCCTATCCGATCCTGTCATTTGTTTTTCTTTGAAGAAATAGTGGAACATAATTTATTATTTCTTGCTTGGAGCTCAAAGCGTCTAGCATTCTGTTGATTATATAGAACTTGGCCCTGGCTAGTGGTTCTGATTGTGACTTATGAGCTCAAGCTGCATTCTGTTGATTTATGTGATCTATAATTTTTTTTTCCCTTACAGCGAAAGGTGACTATCAGATAATTCTAGATCTGTCTAGTTCGCCTTCTGATTCCTTCAGCCAAAATTACATCTTAGCCAAGACACAGGTCTTAACATTCATGAAACGAACCCAGACTCTCATACTCGTTAATCATTAATGCCAAACATTTATGCACTATCCTACTTTGTTTAGTTTCTACATTTGATATTCCCATATGGAGTTCAAGCAACTTATTCATTTTCTTCTGCAATGTGATATATCTTCAGCCTTCAATAAAATTTGCAATTTGAGTGCTTCAAATGCAGATAGATGAAGATAGCAAATTCATTTGCAATCGGTTCTTACCTACATATCTATACACATTTATGCATGGTGCTTTCTCACACCATGTCCAGCAGTTAGTTTACCTTTAGTTTTATATATGTTGGATTAAGCTTTAATTGTATTGATATGCTGACTAAATTTTATGCTTGAGCTCAGTTGTTTATTTATTCACATAAATCTAGTTCTGTTTTACTAGGCTTACTGCTTTATTATTTGACCCCTTGTTTGATGTATTAAACCATATCATGTTTATATCGCAAGTCTTAATCTAGATACATTATTTTTTGTTTCTGTTCATCCATTCATGTAATCTTAAGTACAGCTGAACAATTCCTCATGCCTGATTGATGTAACCTTAACTACAATCAGGGCAAGCTGGCTGACCCTCCAAATTTTTCCAGAATTCTCATTTCCCTCTTAATCTGTCTGCATTCCTCGAGTCTTTTTCCAGAATATAATTTTCTCGCTGGATACTCATATTGCTATTACAATTCTGCTTTCTTATCTATCTCCTAATCAAGCACAAAACATCCCAGCAAAGTATTTATTATTGTTGATTTAGGACCTCCCACCTCGATCTTTTGGCCCATATTTATCTTCTCGAGTCATATGAAAACTATGAAGGCAGTAAATCCTTGCACAGACTATATGGCATTATTTGAGGCATGACTTAAAAACCTATCCCAGTCAGGCTGAGCTAAAATGATTATTGAATCTGCTACAAACAATAATACAACATAAGTCTTTCCAACCCCAATTCATTTCTGATATTTATAAGCACAGCAATGATATTTAGAGGTCCCCTTTTTATAAGCACAGAAATATTCATTTTTGATATTTAGAGGTTCCCTTTTTATCCTGCAAGCATCAAATGTATGTACTCCAAGTTTCCTACAGACAATGGAATCATTTTAAGAGTGTAGTCTTACCTCTGATATCTTATGAGCTTGTCAGGCTCCTGATCCTTTAACTATAGCAATCAGCAAAGCTTCATATATCTGTCTTAAACTCACTTGATCATTTTGCTTGGCATCTGGATGATCCAAAGTGAAAGGTCAACTCTTCCATTGCTTTTATAGACTTTATCATGAACAAAAGCCTACCGAGAAGTTTAGAAATTCACTCAATCTCGCTAATATTCTCTCAAAACCATACTTCCATATCTCATAAGTTATACTGCGAACTCTTAGTTCTATATTTTTACTTTCTGTATATGTAAGCTGAACCATGAAAGAGTATGGACTCAAAAATATTTGACACCAGAGTACGTATTTTTTATGTTTTCTGATCTATTACCACAACAAACAGTTTGCTTTAAAAGTTTGGCCACATCCCACTTTTGCAGAAACAAGAAGGTTGTTAGCTCAGTGTATGAGGTCAAAGTTGCTTATTTCTCTTATTGAATTGCTGATAAAGTTTCTTGTGCTTATTCATTTAAAACTTGTAAATACTTGTACTTCTATCTGGTATGCAAGCTGAGCATCTCTAATGCAAGTTTTTATAGGTTGTTTTTTCAGATTAAGATAGTTTGAATCTTAAATTTTCTTTTAGTTTATGGAATCTTGAAGTTATATTGTCTTGTCTCTCAGATACAGGGCTGTGACAAGTGCATATTACCGAGGAGCAGTTGGGGCAATGTTAGTTTACGACATGACCAAGCGCCAATCATTTGATCACATGGCAAGTGGCTGAAGAACTAAGAGGGCATGCTGATAAGAACATTGTGATCATGCTCATTGGCAACAAATGCGACTTGGGAAGTCTTCGAGCAGTGCCAACAGAAGATGCACAAGAATTTGCCCAAAGAGAAATCTATTCTTCATGGAAACATCAGCTCTAGAGGCCACCAACGTCGAAACTGCATTTTTGACAATCTTATCAGAATATACAGGATAATAAGCAAGAAGACTCTTACTGCCAATGACGAGCACGATCCTGCTGGGCATCAAGGGCTTCTTAAAGGAACCAGGATCATTGTTCCTGGCCAGGAGACAATCAGGAAGCGAAAAGCGGTTGCTGCCTCTCTTCCACGTAACTTTAAGCCATTTTTTGTCCTTGTTTTTTTTTTTTTTATTTTTATTTTTATTTTAGTTTACATTTTGGCAAAATGTTGCTTAGGCTTTTATTGTTTCTCTACAAAAGCATAGTACATTATGTAGAAACAGTGTGTATTAATGTTGTTGGATGACATAATGAGACATACTTTTAGGTTTTACATAATGTGTGATGAGTTCAAATTTGCAATGTTTATTTCATATTCCATCTTAATCTCTTCTTCTCTCAATTTGAATGGATATTGACTGTTAGTACTAAGCTGTCTTTTTGTTGTTGTTGTTGTTGTTGATAAATCTATTAATCCGGGACCATGTATTTTTTTGAAAGCTTTCTTCATTGGTAGGATTCGAGCCGCTGACCTGGGAGTCATTTGCCCTAAACTCGTCAATCTACCAGTTGAGCTGTGCCCCTGTTGGCAGTACTAAGCTGTCTTATACCTCATTAAACTTTTGATTGCATACTTTAAATGAAATTTAGTGACATAAACATCTAACATGTGTTTTAATGATTTCTTTATGCATAAAATAAACAAACCGTTAGTGATAATTGGATGTATACAATTAATTAATGAAAACGGGGCCTTCATATTTTGGGCACATGACCTATTTTCCTATTGATTTGTGTAGGCATGATTCATTTGTCGTATACATCAAATTTTATACGGATATGATGCTTGAATTTGTTGGACTGTCAATTTTGAAAACCTTAGATCAATATGTGTAAATAATATAAGAGTAATGCTACTTTGCCCAAGTTTAGTGTCCAAATCTAGTGCACAAATCATGACGTGACAACACTCTCATCCATTCATTTAAATCAATAAATCTAATACAATCTAAATGAATAGATGAGAGTGTTGCCACGTCATTTGATCACCAAATTTGGACAAAGTAGCGTTACTCATAATATAAATATTATTTACTTCTATAATGCATTAAATGAAAAATCACAAATTTTATTAATAAACTATATAATGTACTAAATATGATTGCTTCTTTTTGAGAGGAAATATGATCGCTTCTATACATTATATCTGATTTTATAAACGTACTATATATCAATTTATTTAAAAAAATAAATTATTTTGTTGAAATATTACAATAATTCGAGATTTAGGAAAGAGGAAACGAATTGAAACAAACCTTATTGTTATTATTTTTAATTTTATAAACTTACCGGATCACAATTTACATCACTATAATTTCTATGTTATTATGAACATTATTTTCTTCAATAAAATTCGTTTTCTAAAATAAAATTACATATACAAATGTGACTATTACTATATACATTATTTTTTGTAATATTTGAATCGCACGCTTGATATTTGAACTGCAGTAGACTACTGGACTACTTAACAATTAAAATATCATATATATTTTAAAAATTAATAATTAAAAACATCATCATTAGTATATTTGACTATTGTTTGACTATATTTGACTTTGATGAAGTTCTTATTCCAATCTCCAAACAAGAGAAACAAAGCCGGTCCTTGATCTACGGTGGATGATGCTTCTAAGAACAACACACTTTAATCATATGTAGGGGTAAAAAGGTACTTTCATCTTCCTGAAAACACGGCTTCTCTATACCGCCCTTTACAAAATTTGAATTTTGAATAAACGGTATCGCAGTAGTACACGTGTCAGTTTTTGTTTAATCACGGCTCCGGCTCCCCTGAGATTTTCAATAAAACCGCCCAAATTTTCAATTCGAAAAATTTGCCAATTCACTTCTCTCTCTCTCTCTCTCCTTGAAAAAGCGCTCTCGCATTTTGTTTTTTTGTGAGAAGCAGAGCAGAGTCACAACCCAAACCCTAGCCACTCCAATCTTCGGTTAGAACAAAATCCACATTTTGTTCTTCTTTTCCTTATTGATTCGTCAAGTTCACTTGATCTCTTCAAGGTAACATCCGCTGTTTGATTTGCTAGAAAATCCTCTTTTTCTCGGGAAAAATGAGAAAAACATTTTTAATCAGGAACTCGAGATTTCTTATTTTCTTTGAAGGATAATGCTGTACACATTAAAGTGCTCATTTCATTATTATTTACTTACCGACTTGTCAAGTTCAGTTGATCTCTTCATGGTTATTATGTGGTGTTTGATATGCAAGAAAATCCTAATTTTCTCGGGAAAATGAGAAAGATTTTTGTTACAAACTGGAGATTTAATGCTTTGAATCATAGAATCATCATTTTATTGGATTTGTTTTTGATGAAAAGAGAGTGTAATTCACTTTCTTGTTTCTATCAGTTTCATTTTCAGACTAAGAAAAAAGATAAGCAATGCCTGAAGCACGTGACAGGCTCGTGAGGCCGGTTGATCTCGCTGCCAGCTTCGCTCGAAGACGGTCCGGAGCTCTTGGAGTCTATCAAGACGAACCAGAAGCCAGTACAGAGCTGGTAGGATCTCCACTCTTTCGAGCAGCTGCTATGACACCGCGAGGACGAATCAGAGAGGCAGGAAGGGGCGGAGGGTTTGGGACCCCGAGAGGCGGATTCGGGCGTGGAAGAAGGAGTACATTCGGTGTACCAACGGGAAGAGAGAACACACCGCCATTAGGAAGTGCTCGGAGAGGACGAAGTGTGTTGCCCGCTTGGTACCCGAGGACCCCTCTCAGGGACATTACTGCTATTGTGAGGGTAATTCACTAATTATTCTCGACTTTTTTCTCATTCAATTTGATTGAATCATTGTTACATTTCTGTTTTTGGTTCTAAAATGAATTCGATTTATTCTGTCTTGGCTGTGTTGAATTCTTTTATTAGGTAGAATTGTTAAATTGTTCTTTTCACTTTCACATCATAGTGTGTTAGTGACTGAACTATTACAATTTTGTGATATTTGCTTGCCTATGTTTTTGAAGACAATTTTTGAGATCTTGGTACACCGTGTATTCATCCTCAATAAATATCAGTGTTGAATACTATGTGATTACAGTTCGATTTTTCCTTTGTCTATTTTGATAGGTTGATCATGTGACTATATGCGGCTGTTTTCTGTCTTTAAAAGGATCTTGATTTTACTTTACAGAGTAAAGTACATGTAGTAGCAGACTAGCAGTTCTGTTATTGTGCCATGCATTCGATATATCTTAAGAGTCCTTTGTTGCTGCTGCTAGTATTGTTTCATGTTAAGCCAATTGAAGTTTTTTTCATTGCCATGAGGTACCGGAATGAAACATTTAATGTTCGGTTCTTCTGTTCCTTTGGTCTTCCATCTCTGAGTTTGAGTTGTACTGATGTTGATGATTTAGTTCATCCAGTGAGGTCAGATCTCCTTGTGGTGAATATCATAGTGCTGAAAAAGTTTCATGGGTGTCATGTATTCAATAATAGGTAGTGGGTTTTTTTAAGTGTTGTTGATTAACTGCATTGCAAGTTAGCCCTATGACTGCCCGATTTGAAGTGCCAAAATGTCCTCGTGTAAGTCATGAGTTCTTGAGCTAGAGTTTTCAATGGCCGTCTATCGAGTCAAAGTACAATGCTTTTGTACTTGAATATCAGGTATTCAGGTTGATATCATGTCTTTTATATGTTCATTTACAATTGGAGGCTTCCTAAGTCCATTTATTAAATATTTGCAACTTTGGGTTTCATCAGGCGATTGAGAGCAGAAGAGCTCGTTTGGGAGAAGTTGAAGGCCAACAGATGGATAGACCAACGTTCCAGGATCAGAGAGAAGTTGATTCTTCTATTCCACAGTCGAGTGATCGGCCTGAACATGATGTTTCTTTGATGACTCTACATCCTGCTTCCAGCATAAAGCACCCCCCATCTCCTGTAGGTAAAGTGTCCAAGATTTTGCTCAACATCACAAATCAGGCTGGCGAAGGGTCAGAGTTTCTGACACCCCAAAAGAAACTTCTGAACTCAATCGACAAAGTTGAGAAAGTTGTGATGGAGGAATTGAATAAACTCAAGAGGACCCCTACTGCTAAGAGAGCTGAGAGGGAGAAAAGGGTTCGTACATTGATGTCGATGCGGTGAATGTCTAATTCTCTAAGCAACTATATCACATCATATTCTGGAAGACGAGCTAGAAAGTGTAGATGGAGAAAGGGACTTGTGCAGTGAGATAGATCATCTTCTGATGATCAGTATCTTCTTAGACATTGATCATCTCTTGATGATATTTTGTTAGATCATCTTCTTGTAGATCATCTTCTTATGATCGGTATCAGCTCAGACGTTGGTCATCCTCTGATGATATATCTTTAGGTTCTAGATCTTACAATTTTCATAGAATTTTCTTGTTTGCATTTGACATCCCAGCTTTAAGGTGTTTTCTGTATAGATCATTGGGCAATTTGGCTTGTTGCTGAAAACTTTGGTAATAATTAGGTGTTCTATTGTTTGCTGTCTTCATTCTTTGAAGGTCTGGCCATGGCGGAACTCTTTTGGAACAATGTATATAAAGGCCATTGTCAGTTTGCTTCGTTGAACTCTTGCCTATATGTACTACTATAACAATTCAAGAGTGATAACAGAGTATAAATTGAGTTTGTTTAACAATGTGCTCTGTGGTTGTTTGAAGTAAGTTGTAGATTATAATTGCGTAAGTGGGCAGGCATTGCCTATGATGAAATTTGATGATGGCATGAAAACACAGGTTGCATTTAGATATTTTTACTGGTCAGTATTGTAAGGAGGTGCTATTCCTGTCGTAAGATTTAAGTGATTGTGAATTGTGTGATTGCCTTGATTTCACAGATTGAAAAATTTATTTGATGGGAAGAGTGTAAAAAGGTTGGTTCTTTGCAAAGGAGTTGAATCTAATACTTAATTAATTTATTTTTCATTGATTATCTACATTATCAGAATCATAATATGCTTGAAAGAATTGAGTAGACATTCACATAGAGTATAGACAAAGAAGAAAAGGGAAGAAAAATATAAGAGATTCAAGAACTTGTTGAAAGCTTGTATACTTTTTGCTGTCTCTATTTCTTTACCTTTGAAGTTGCACTTATCTCTCCTTACTCTTCATCTTCAACCTGCATATGCATCTAAACAAGTTAGGAATTTGGTTGAAGAACAAAGTTTATGCGAAAACATAAATAGGATCCAGCTTACAGGATTTTGGGGGAAGAAGTGAGCTACATGGCAAGAATTTATTCCTCTAAAAAAGGAAAAAACAATCTGTGCTATAACTAATTCTTGGCTTCTGATACACCAAGTTGTTGTGCATGTTTGCAGAAAAAAAGAGAGAGAGGTAGTGAACCAGAGGTAGAACAAGAAAAAGTAGTACTGGCTCTCAATTGTTGTAGCCATTGATGATGCTCAGGTTTGTGGCCTGCCCTTGTTCTTGATTCTTTATATATATAGTATGGTTCTTTTTTTTATACATGAATAACCAATCAGATTTGTTTTTCACCCCCATATGGCATGATATCAGTGGCTGGGCTAGGTGCATTGCACTCGACGGTCCTAAAGTTATATTTAATATGTATTTTCTAATTTTACTTCTAAAAGTAAAATTTATATTAATAAGATTATTATTTGAGCCCAATAAAAAAAAATAATACATAAACTTAAAGGCCACGTGAATTCAACAAAATAGAATAATACTATCCTAACTTTTTTCCAACAAATAATGAGAGAAATCTTGAAAAAAACAAAAAGGCATATCAATTTCAAATTTAGATTGTGCATTTGCAAGCCACAACATACGCGTTGGGAATTAATAATTGAAACGTAGTTATTTAGATTCAATATTTTTATTTATTTTTTATTTTTTATTTTTTATTTTGAAGAAAGATTCAATATTTTTATAAAATTAAGTAAATTCAAATAAATAATAGAAATTGAGTTGAAGAGATGAGGTTGGTCCGGTGGTAAAGCTTTCACATCTGCATCACGAAATTACGGGTTCGAGTCCTCAAGCTGTCAAAAAAACCCTGAATTAACGTAATACTCAAAAAAAAAAAAATGTGGATGGAGACAGGGAACCAGAGATAGTGAACATGAATAACCAATCAGATTTCACCCCATGTGGCATGACATCAGTGGTTGGGCTGGGTGCATTGCACTCGATGGTCCTAAAGTTATATTTAATATGTATTTTCTAATTTTACTTCTAAAAGTAAAATTTAGAGCAAATTGCAACCAACCTCCTTGAGGTATAGTCTTTGACAATAAAAAACAACTTTATATTTAATTGACAATGATCTCCCCTACTATTAGTCAAAGTTAGTCAAACCTAATAGAGATAAGGGTATTTTCATCATTTCAAGCTTTTTTGTTTATTAAAAAAATAGATTTAAAAGCTTTAAATCTTCATCATTCATCTTGGCTACATTTTTTATTTTTTATTTTTGAAAAATCTAAAAAACTTGAATCTGAAGAAAAATCTAGAAATACATCAATGGAAGAAGAAAATGTTGTTAGATTAGATTTAGATGGCCAAATTTATTTATTTATTTTTTAGTTTTGAAAAATCTAAAAAACTTGAATATGAAGAAAAATTCGGGAATCCATATGGAAGAAGAAAAAATTATCTGAAGGAAATGTTGTTGGATTGGATTTTGATGATCTAGATTATTAATTTTTTAAAATTTAGAACTTGAAGAAAAATATATAGAGATACAACCTATGCCTCCACGTTTTTTTTTTAATTTTTAATTTTTTTTTTTGTAATTTTCAATTTTTTTTTTAATAGTGGAGATCCAAATTTGTTTTCATATATTTATATATTTTTAAAATCAGATTTTTTTTTTATTCATGGGAATTTAGGTATTTGTAGCAGCCAAATCCAGTCAACGGTTAAACCTGACTAGCTTTGACTAATGGTAGGGGAGGTCATCGTCAATTAATGATAAAGTTGTTTTTGGTTGTCAAAGGCCAAACCTCAGGGAGGTTGGCTGCAATTTGCTCTAAAATTTATATTAATAAGATTATTATTTGAGCCCAATAAAAAAAAAAAAATACAAAACCTTAACAATAATGCTACTTTGCCTAAATTAGGTGCCCAAATGATGTGGCATCATTGTAATCCATTCATTTAAATTGTATTAGATTTGTATGATTTAAATGAATGGATCATAGTGTTGTCACGTCATTTGGGCACCAGATTTGAACACCAAATTTGGGCAACGCAGTATTACTCTAAACTTAAAGACCACATGAATTCAACAAAATAGAATAATGCTAGATATGCCATCTATGTATCCTAACTTTTTTCCAACAAATAATGAGAGAAATCTTGAAAAAAAACAAAAAGTAGATCATTTTCAAATTTAGATTGTGCATTTGCAAGCCACAACATACGCATTGGGAATTAATAATTAAAACGTAGTTATTTAGATTCAATATTTTTATAAAATTAAGTAAATTCAAATAAATAATAGAAATTGAGTCGAAGAGATGAGGTTGGTCCGGTGATAAAGCCTTCACACCAGCATCACGAAGTTATGGGTTCGAGATAAAATTAAGTAAATTCAAATAAATAATAGAAATTGAGTTGAAGAGATGAAGTTGGTTCGGTGGTAAAACCTTCACACTAGCATCACGAAGTTACGGGTTTGAGTCCTCACGCTGTAAAAAAAAAACCCGAATTAATGTAATAATTAACAAATTTTTTTTAATAGAAATTGAGTTATTGACCCCTACGAGGATGATAAATCATTTGACTTGCATAAAAACGGGCAATTACTAATTAGGTCTTGGACTTTTTTAAAAATTCCAAGTTGTTTGCAATTTCTACAAAAGTGATCAGATTAGTCACATTTTTCCCAAGTGCAAAATTAGTCCCTCACTTTTTAGAAGTGGCCAAATTGGCCACTCTAACGGTTTAACGTTGTTAAATATAACAGTTGACTTTAACAATTTTAGTTAAAGTACGTAAATACCATTTATTTGTCATATTAGAACAAAATTGTTTATTCTTTTGTGCATTGAATTCACCATTATAATTACAATAAAATCCAAAAATATTAATAATGAAATGCCATTTATACCCTTTCTAATTACAATTTTCTAAAAAAATCTAAAAATATTTTAATAAGACAATGTCAATTATACCCTTATTTTATAAATAAAGTTACCATTCATTAACAGTTTAGTCTTTTACCATTTTTATTTAATTGTTTTTTGTTAATATTATACAAGCACTGTTGTCAAAATTATTCAAAAATCAACCCACAAATAAAATAAACAAAAATATACTTGTGTTAAAAAACAAAAACTGTGCATATGTCATTATTATATTGTTTAAGAGTAAAGTACAATTTTACCCATACACATTAAAGTTGACTGATGGAAATTAGTTAAATGGACTAATTTGGCACTTGGAAAAAATGTAAGGACCAATTTAGTCACTTTTGTAAAAGTCGCAAATAACTTGGAATTTAAAACAAAATCCATGACTTAATTGGTAATTCCCGCATAAAAATTACCATTTGTGTGTGCTTCACATTTTCTATTTTTTTAACAATTCTCGTCGAAACTCGCGATGCACCTTGCACATGGAACTGCTTCAAAAATGAGTTTGGCATAAATAAAATGTATTATTTTTTTGGGAATAGATATTTTACAAAAGTTTAAGGGGTAATTACTTAGTGGCCACCGTCGTTTGCCACCACTATCAATATAACCACCAAATGGGGAAATGGATGGAAAATGACCAATTTTGGCAAACATTGTTACACTAATGACCATTCCATCCAATTCCATTCATTTCCATCCAATAAGTGGCATTTTGGTAAATAAGGGGATGACATTAATTTATTTTAGATGTTTTTTGGAAATCAATATTTTCTTTTGTTTTTTGAAACAAATAATTATATTTAGTGTGTATATACGTATAACATATCTCAAATATATATATATGTATGTATGTATTTCTTTTTTGAGAAGATTAAGACTACAAAATCTAAAAATTCTAAAAAATATATTTGAGATAAGTTGAAAAGAAATATATATAAATATATATATATATATATATATATATTTTCTTTTTTGAGAAGATTAAGGCTATAAAATCAAAAAATTGTAAAAAAACATATTTGAGATAAGTTGAAAAGATATATATATATATATATATATATATATATATATTCTTTTTTGAAAAGATTAAGGTTATAAAATCTAAAAATTCTAAAAAATATATTTGAGATAAGTTGAAAAGAAATATATATGTATATATATATATATATATATATATATATATATATATATATGTTTGAGATTGATTTCCAAAAAATATCTAAAATAAATTAATGTCATCCCCTTATTTACCAAAATGCCACTTATTGGATGGAATTGGATGGAAATGGATGGAATTGGATGGAATTGGATGGAATGGCCATTAGTGTAACAATGTTTGCCAAAAATGGCCATTTTCCATCCATTTCCCCATTTGGTGGCCATTTTGATAGTGGTGGCAAAAGTCGGTGGCCACTAGGGTAATTACCCCAAAGTTGAATGTTGTTTGGTTGCTATATAATAAGGTACTTTTAAATTGGGGATACTATTAAAAACCCCCCTCTAGTTTGTATTTTTGGCCAAAAACCACCCTCTAGTTTCATTATTGGCCAAAAACCACCCTCTAGTTTGATTTATTAGTCAAAAACCCCCTTCCGTTAACTTCTGTTAATATTTCTTAAAAATATACCATTTTACCCTTGTATTAAAATTTAAACAAATAAAAAACGTTTAGAAAATCTAATTAATTTTTTTTTAAAAAAAAAATGTGTCTGGAGATTAAAAAACAAAATCCAAAAATTTTGAAAAAAAAAGATTTGGTGGATTTTCAGATTGGATCTCCACTGGATCCATCCATGGATCTCCACCCACCACTTGGAATCGTCACCAGTCAAACCATCTCCAACTCTAACTATCCATCCACCCGCCGCCACCTTCATCTAGACCATCTCCAACACCACCACCAGCCGACATCATCATCTCCATCTCCCACACAAACACAAAAACCACTGCCCACCCTCCACCTCCATTTTACACAAACAATCAGCCATACAAACCATACAAACTCAAAATCCACACAAAATCCAGAACTAAAATCCCCAAAATCCCCAAAATCCACACAAAAAATCCAACCCCAAAATCCCTAAAATACACACATGAACGGGGACATGAATTGTTCTTCGCCCAAACCTCATTCCCTGCCACCGGCCACCACACCTCTACCTTCTAAAATACCAACGCCAACCACCACACAAAATCCCCTTCAATGGTGTTGATGGAGAGAGAACGGTGTTGAGAGAGAGAATAGAGAAAGAGAAATAAATTATTATGGAGTGGTGGAGAGAGTTAGAGAGATTGGTGAGAATATGGTGTTGTTGGTTTGGTGGGGGCGGTGGTGGTAGAGGACCAGAGGTGTTGTTGACTGTGTGGGTTGAAAAACGAAAAGAAAAT
Organism: Acer yangbiense; assembly: GCA_008009225.1. Classification (NCBI taxonomy): domain Eukaryota; kingdom Viridiplantae; phylum Streptophyta; class Magnoliopsida; order Sapindales; family Sapindaceae; genus Acer; species Acer yangbiense. The sequence goes on along the minus strand of VAHF01000193.1, from coordinate 17,150 downwards.
AAAGAAGAAGACAGTGGCGGAAGAGAGAGAGAGATGGGGTAAAATTGATTTTCTTAAATCTTTTTATATTTTCTTATCAATTAATATTATTTGTTAATTCATTATTTGCCATTTACTATTTTACTCTTATAACCTAACAGAAAAATTTGAATATTTTAACAGACAACTAACGGCAGGGTGGTTTTTGGCTAATAAATCAAACTAGGGGGTGGTTTTTAGCCAATAATAAAACTAGAGGGTGGTTTTTGGCCAAAAATACAAACTAGAGGGGTTTTTTTTTTTTAATAGTATCCCTTTAAATTGATAGATGATTTTGTTATATAAATATTTTTTGTGAGAAATTAAATAAAGTTTTGTATTCCAAAGAGATATGTTGGGATTTTAAAAATATAATAAGGGGAAGTTGAAGTTTGTGTTAAGAAGTCTTTTTCTTTTTCTCTCTCTGAGAGTCAAAAAGGTAAAAGTAGTTTAGTCTTCTAGGTGTGGGTCTTCAACGCCGGCGAAGAAGAGGGTTTCAACTCCATTCCTCTTAGGTTTTTTCTTTCTTGTCTTGTGAATATGATAGATTCAGAGATTTCAAAACTCTACGAGAACCTCTCGCTAGTAGATGAAGACGGGGCCGTCCACGAGATGGCTGAAGACGCTCAGCTTGATGGAGTGGCAGATGTGAACCATTGTTTAGTGGGTAAAGTGCTCTCAGGTAAAAGGGTGAACACGGAGGCTTTCAGGACTTTAATTGAACAACTATGGAGTCCTTTTGGGGCGGTGAATACTGAACTGGTTGGGGAGAATATCTTTATGTTTTACTTTAATAATCAGGTGGACAGAGATCAGATCTGGCAAAGAGGTCCATGGTATTTTGAAAAAAGTCTTATAGCTCTAGAAAAGCCAACAGGTACAGGCAATATCTCTCTTTTGGGCTTCAATAAGGTGGAGCTCTGGGTTCAAATACACGATGTCCCTATAATGTGTATGAATAGAAGATCGGCAAAATGGATGACATAACAGATTGGCGTCGTCATTGACATTCCTTCGGATTCCAAAGAATGCTGGGGAAGATTTATGAGAGTCAAAGTACAGATTGACATACAAAAACCATTGAAATGATGGCTTCGTCTAAAGCTGGACAAATATGAGAACATTGTGGTGGTAGGGCTGAAATACGAAAGGCTTCCCGAATTTTGTTATGCTTGTGGGAAAATTGGGCATGGAATCAAAGAATGCCTGGACTTAGAGGCAAGAAATGAAGCACTTGTAGGGAAAACCATGAAATTTGGGTCATGGATGAGAGCAACAGTCCCTGAAAGAACAAAAATTAAAAACCAGTCCTATATGAATGGAAGCTCTACGGACAAAGAAAGGTCTTTAGAAGGGTCGCGGGAGGTGGAAATTGAGAATTCCTACAATAAAGAACCAAACTCTGTCACGGATCAGAAGAAGATTTTTGATTCCTCGGTTGCGACACAGATGAAGAGGATGGATGAGTCAAGCTCCAAAACCCTAGCTATCATAAGTGGGTCTGGACCTAATTCTATGGGAGGCCCATTGACGGATGGTCTAGTAGTGGGGAAAGTTTTGTCTTCAAATGCTTCAAGTAGAGTGGTGGAAAAGGCCCAAACGGAGCAAGGCCTATTTATTAGTGAACCTACTGGTAACATGAACAAGAAAGTTTCAGCTGAAATTACAGAGTCTACTTCTACACAACCAGTGTCATCTGATATGGTTATATCCCCAAAGAAAAAATCCAACAGGAAATGGAAGCGATTGACGAGAGAAGGCCACTCCCTACAGATTTCCAGGTTAGTTTCTAGTCCGATTCAGAGAGCACTTGCTCTGCGAAAATTAGGTAAGAAAAGCATGAAATGCAACAGCTTCTCTCCTCTAGGACCGAAATTAACAGGCAGAATAGGTAAGGTTAAAAGTCCAACGAAAGGGGCTAGGCTAGGCTATCCAAGCTTTCTCTGAAGGTGGAGGGTCCCAACCCATGTATTCCTAAAGAAGAAGCAAATCTGTCCTACAAATGTAAAGTTAGCTTTGAGTCAGAAGAAGACAACATGAACCAGAAGAAAATTAGAATTTCATCACCAACACCAGAGGGTGTTCGATCGGCGGAGCCTGAGGTCCAAGCCCGTCGGGTCCAATGATAGGCCTCAGCTGGAACGCACGAGGACTGGGGAATTCCCGTGGGATCGCAGCCTTGTCAAGGCTGCTTAAGAAGTATTCTCCTGATTTTGTCTTTATCTCTGAAACTAAAATTTTTGGGCTTAAGGTAAATAGTTTTAAAGAGCGTATTAGATTTGGTGATGGGTTTTCAGTTGACAGTGTAGGAAGTAAGGGTGGTTTAATGCTTCTGTGGAAAAAGGAATTAGTGGTCAATGTGCTCTCTTTCTCAATTAGTCACATTGATGCTAGTATCCAAATGGAAGACGGGTTTGTTTGGCGGTTTTCAAGTTTTTACGGGGAGCCAAATCTGGGTAAGAGGGTGTCCTCCTGGGACCTTCTTCGGCGTCCCTGGGTGGTAAATAATCTTCCCTGGGTGTGGGTAGGGGGGGGGGGGGGGGGGGTGGATTGCAACAAGCTGCTATGCATGAATGAGAATGTTGAAGGCTCTGAAAAATCTATCTCGGGGTATGATTCAGTTTAGACAAGCAACGGATGACTATGATCTGTTGGATTTGGGTTGTTCTGGCCCTTTTCTCACTTGGAACAACAGAAGAGAAGGTAGAGGTAATGTCTAAGAAAGGCTTAATAGATTTCTGGCTGATACTAGATGGAGGGACATTTTTGGTTAGGCAACTGTGGAACATTTGTGTTTTAACTCTTCTGACCATCGCCCTATCCTCTTGAGATTGAACCGGGTCGACTCTCATCAATGTTGGAGACATATGAACGTGGCTCGGGCCAACAGATAAATCTTCAGAAGTCTAGCATAACTTTCAGCCCGAATGTTGACACAAGTTCTATGGTTGAAATCAAAGAATCATTGAGGATTATGGACCATAATAGTCAGGACAGATATTTGGGGCTTTCAGCTATGGTGGGTCGGAATAAAAAACGCCTTTTTAACGACATAAAAGAACTGGTGTGGAAAAAGATCAAGGGGTGGAATGGTAGTTTTTTTTTTTGTTTGGCGGAAAAGAAGTCCTGATCAAAACTGTAGCCCAGGTAGTCCCAACCTACTCGATGAGTCTATTTCAGCTCCTAGTGGGTTTGTGCAATGATTTGAATTCTATGATGCGAAGTTTTGGTGGGGTTCTAGAGGTGGAAAACAGAAGATCAATTTAAATGGGAGAGTTTGTGTCGGCTTAAAAGCCAAGACCAGCTGGGTTTCAAAGATCTTCCGTCTTTCAACCAGACCCTTTTGGACAAACAAGCTTGGAGGGTATTAAATGGTTCGGATACTCTTGCTGCCCGAATTTTGAAAGCAAAATATTTTAGAAACATTGACTTTCTTTCGGCTTTTGTTAAGTCGGGGTGCTCCCACATTTGGCACAGCTTGATTTGGGGCTGATCGATGCTCTTAAAGAGCCTTAGGTGGGGAATCGGTGATGGTAGTACCATCAGTGTGCGTTTGGTACGCAGGACGGGACAGGACAACGTGGGACAAGTTGTTCTTGTCCCACGTTTGGCGGGACATTACCATGGGACAAGGTGGGACAAGATGGGACAAATTTTACAAAAACTTGTCCCACCCCATACCCTCGGCCAAGTTGTTCTATGGCATGGGACAAGTGTCAAAATGACATATTTACCCTTCAAATCTTTAAAAAATTACAACCATGTCCCATATAAGTTAAAACCCTTCTCTTCTTTCTTTCTTTCTCTTCTCTCATCTCTGATACACGATCTGTTTCAAGCCAACCCTAGCCAAAGCAATCGACTTCCATTGCTGCCGCAGCTCATCGCCGACTCCGACTTGGGTTGCCGTCGCACATGTACACCACCGAACCAGGTATGATTTTGTTCGATTTTATTTTCGTTTGTTTCGATTTCGTTTTGAAATGTTAAGCTCATCTCTTTCTCTCTTCAACCCAATGTTTTCTTCTGGGTTTTGTTGTGGTTTGGTTGTTTGTGTTTTTGGTCGTAGTTTTAAGGCTTTGGTTTGTGGTTGTTAGGTTTTTAACATTAGATTGATGTTTGATGTGGTCTAATTCTGGAGCAATCGAGTGTATTAGGGTTTTTGTTGGTTTTCACCTAAAAATGTAAAATTTTTCATCTATGATATTCGATTTAATCTGAACCTTTTGGAAAGTACTGATGTCATCTACAATCCAAGATCTACTAATTGTTTTGCTGATTTTCTGGCGAAGAAAGGTTCTATTTTGGCTGGGGATATGATTTACTGGGAGGTGGACTGAGTTTTTCTTGCCTGCGTTCTCCCTACTGTGTGTTTTGTGTTGTGTCTGGTTGCTGGTTTGGTGTTGGGTGGCTTTGTTTTTTTCTTTTCTGTTGTCGTTTCTTGGCTGCTGCTGTCAGCCTAGGTGTTTTGTGTTTCTTTTTCTGGCTTGTGGCCTGGTTCATTTCTGTATGTTGTTTTGGGCGTTTGCTTTTGTTATGCTGCCAAGGGCTTTGCCTACTGGTGTTTGTGTGGTGCCTTTGGTTTCAATATATTCTTGTTAAAAAAAAATGTAAAATTTTGTTTAGTTTATGAGGGTTTTTACTAATCCAAATTATATGGTTTATTTGATACTATTAATAATTAGTTTAATAAAAAAGGAAACTTGCAGTGGGATTGTAAAGAAATGAAAAAAAAGAGAGATATGGGTATGTGAGGGTAAACTAGATTACCTTTGGAGAAGACATTGTGAGAGAGATTGGTGGAGAAACTGAGTCAAGTTTGGGTGAGAAGAAGAGTTGTTATTTAGTGAAAGGGTCTTGAGTTTTGAAGTGACGGTCGCTCAAGAAGGAGATAAGAAGTGAAGTGAAGTTGCCATATCTCTTCTTCTTCTTCTTGTATATGAGTTTCTGCAAGTGGTTTCTCTGCTTTTTTGTATGTGTTTATCCACTCACAGTCACAAAGGCTCACAGGGATGGTGGTATTGATAGGGGAAATTGGATAGAATTCAATTGCAACAACTTAGCCCGAGAGATGTTTAATTAGTTTATAATTCATTTTAAAACACTTATAAAAAAATATATATATATCATTTAAGAACACTGTTAAATGAAATAGTTTTTAAGTGAAAAATTGACAATAGCAAAATAAGTTTCAATATATTAAACTAATTATTAATAGTTTCAGTATGGTATATATATATGGTATCAAATATATATATATAATCTGTTCTGCTGTGCTATTTGTTTCTGTTTTGTTTTGGTCTTGTAGTTGGGTGTTTTGCATGGGTTCTTTGTTTTAGTTGCATTTTGTAACAGGCATACTGTTATGGTGTCATATATTGTTCTTGATAATTCTATTGATGATCTGTACAACTTGACTCTACAATGTTTTCTTCCTATAATTTCGAATTAACTATCCTATCCTCTATAATCAAACCATTGATGTTATCTTGTTAATGACACATCATAGCATCTTTTCTTACTGCTTTGTAACTTTAGTTGCATGTTGTTTGGCATTTCCCTTTTCCTTATAGTTTCTTATCATAAATTAAGTTACTTATCCTAGTAAAAGTGGTTGTTGGGTATTTTACTGTACTTGAACAACGTATTGGTGATTTCATATATTGAGGGGTTGCCCTTTCATGGAATTATGTTTCAAAAGTTGTAGATGAGATATAGTTTTCTTGAGGACTCCTATTACATGTTAACTTTCATATTGGTTTTGTAATTACAAAGTGATTATTGTGTCAGGCATCAAATACTGAGGATTTTGGTGAGATCCGGCTCCAAGGTTAAAGTTTGGTGGCCAAAAGATCAGCAGTAAGTGTTGACCCTGTCTACTCCTTCCAATGTTGCCTCTGCTTCCTCTACTCCAAGTACAGAACAAACATCAAAGCGGAAGAGAAAGAGGTCCGTTAGTTCAGTAGCAACAGACATCGCCAATATATTTGAAAAAAGCATGGAAAGGGCATCTGCGGATATTGCTAAGTTGACTGAGACGGGAGGGGATGCAATGACTCGTTTAGGTGTTGAGCTTGAGGGTATGGGTCTTGATCGTATGCAAGTGATACGGGTTGCAATGTATTTCGGAAATAAGCCACACCAATTGCGCATTTGGAATGGCTTGAATGACTCCTACAAGCCAGATTTCGTGAAGGCAATTTTAGATGAATGAATACTTTTATATGTTATTTGATAACATGTTTGGACTTATATTTTGTTGGAATTGTCAATTGTGAACATGTTTGTGTCAGGGATTATATGTTATTATGTTCGTAAACATTTATATTAGGCTAACTTTTTTGTTGGATCATATGTTATTACATAGTATTAATAATTTACTTGAACTACATATATTAGGCTAACTTGGTTTGAGAAATATTACTTTATATTAGGCTAACTTGGTTTGAGAACATGTTTGGGTGCTATTTTCTATTTTGGGTCTTGTATTTTTTTGTTTAGGCTTTGGTCTTTTGTTGGTGTTATGAGATGGTGTGTTGCTGCCTTTGCTGTTTTCTTCAGGCCTTGATGGCTTTTTGAATAAACTTGCTTTTCAAAAAAAAAAAAAAAATTACACATTTTAAAAAAAAAATACAAATTAAATTAACATGTTATCCTTGATAATAAGACACTTTTAAAACAAAATTTAATATTGTCAAATAAAGATTTGAAATGAAGAAAAAATGAAACCAGTATATATACAATTATTATTGTAATTGAATTTTGAATTTATTTGATATATAAAAAAATTTATTTAATAAAACCAAATAAAAACTGTCCTGTCCTGTCCCATATATCAGTATTTTGTGGTAACAAACATTAGACAGGACAAGAAGGGTACTTTGGTCATTTGAACCTCTTGTCCTGTCCTGTCCCAGCCATACTAAACGTATAACAGTACAGTCCACTGTTCTGTCCCAGACATTCCAAACACAATACGGAACAACTGTCCCGTCCCGTCCCGTCCCGTCCCGTCTCGTTCGCGTACCAAACGCACCCTCAAGGTGTTCAGCGACCCTTGGATCCCTCGCCCCTCTTCCTTCAAGCCAATTAAGCTAGCCTCTGCCCATGATTTTCCAGTGTCGGATCTTATTAATTTTAACCGCAAGAGATGGGACGTGGAAAAGCTAGAAAGGAATTTGTTCCTAATTGAGAAGGACAACATCCTGTCCATCCCGATCAGCTGGAAGGGAGGCATCGATTTTCTTCTGTGGCACTTGAACAAGAGAGGTATGTATATAGTGCAAAGTGGGTATGAAGTGGCCATTGAGTAAAACATTTCTGCTTTTGTGTCCAATCGGAGCTTGTCCCGCAATTGGTGGAAAACTTTGTGGAGCCTTAACGTGCCGCCAAAAGTCCGTATCTTTGTTTGGAGGGCATGCTGGAATGCTTTGCCGTCCATGGATAATCTCTGGAAGAAAAAATCTGTGGTCAATCCCTCTTGCTCTCATTGTGATGCTCGAAATGAATCTTCTAGTCATGCTCAGTTCTGGTGTAAGGTGGCTAAAAAGGCTTGAAATTACACTCGTTTTGGCAGCCTCCTCCTCTCTAGGAGTCACCTCTCTTCCCAGGATGTTTTTGTTTCTCTTCTTTCTATACTTGGAAAGGAAGGGCTTGAGCAGTTTTGCATCACTTCCTGGGCTATTTGGGAAAATAAGAACTCTTTCCTCAATTTTGGTAAGCAAAAAATTCCGTCTCAGGTGGCGTCTAGGGCTTTATCCTTTTTAGAGGAATTTCAGAATTCTAGGAGTGCTCTTCCTCTTCAGATCCTCCCCCCTCCTTGTCGGGTCAGTTCTGACTGGATTGCTCCTCCTCCAGGTCGCCTCAAGCTAAACATTGCAGTGGCAGTCCGAAAAAATGCAAGCTGCATCGGTATTGGTGCTGCAATTCGTGATGATAAAGGTTTGGTCCTGGTTGCACGCCCGTTCACCTTGAGGGGTAATTTCTCTGCTGATGTGGGTGGTCTGATGGCTTTGAGGGAAGGCCTTTCCCTTGCTTGTTTCTACCATTTGCAGGTTGATTCTGTTGAGTCTTCCTCCCCTTGGATGGATTCTATCCCCTTTACCTCTAATCAGTTGTTTGAGGTTTCAAATCTCATTGTTAATGATATCAAGGCTCTGATGTTAGAGGTTGGCTGTTGTAAATGCTTTGCGATTTCCAAATCTGGAAATTCCTTGGCATACAAGCTAGCTCTCTCTGCCTTCTCCTCTGCGCAAGAGTTTTTCTGGCTGAATCCCAGCCCGTTGTTGTTTTCCTTTGTGTAATGGTTCTTCTTTTATCAATATATAATAATAATAATAATAATAATAATAATAATAATAATAATAAGGGTACTTAAGACAATTTATTTATTTTTTAAAATCTTAAAAAAGAGATTTTTTTTTTTGAGAAGTCTAAAATTTGAGTCATCAAGTAGAAAGGATGGGTCTTCTCACACTTGGGTTTAATGGGCAAATATAAAATTATATTTATAATATTAAAGTTTGAATCCCTGCTGGAGAGTTTCTCCACCACCAAGGCATTCAATATTTAAATTAAAGTTTACTTATGTAGTATATAATTATATATTTAAAGTATAATTATGTATAATACTTAATTATTATTCCTTACATTTTAATTTGGAGTATAATGTATATAATTATTTAGTTATCTTAACGAGATGAGATTGGTTTAGTGGTAAACCCATCATACGTATATGTATATGACGGTATATCACTAGGTCGTGAGTTTGAGTCTTCCCCATCTCCCAAAAAAAACCCCGAATTTATGTAATATTTCAACAAAAAAAAAAAAATCACCTAGAAATATACATCAAATTCTCAAATATTATTACATTATTTATGGCTTATTTCATAATAAAAAGTAAAAACTATAAACAATAAATTTATAACAACTATTTTTTTAGAAATTAGGAAAATTCAGTACATAAGTTTAGATTACAATTTGAAAATTTTCTCAACAATTTTTTTGTTGTTGAAAATTTGAAGTTAATAAATAAAAACCTTATATTATAGTATATATATATATATATGTTCAAGTCAGTGGGCATTGATGTAAATATATGAGGACATTGAATGTGAGCCACTTATTTTCTTTGCTTTGACTTAGTGTGTATGCATTTGTCAAAACTTCTCTATAATGAGTGGTTCACATTCAATGTCCTTATATATTTACATTGGTGCACACTGATGTGAACATGACCGATATATATATATATATATATATATATATATATATATATATATATATATATATATATATATAAATGTTTAAGTCAGTGCACACTGATGTAAATATATATGCGCACTGGGTTATGCTAAACCAACTTAAATTTGTGATGTCAAATTTTGACAACTTTAAAAAAAGGGCATAATTGATAAGGGTTCGAAAATTATATAGCACTTTTTTGAGGATGCATTTTAAGACTATCACCATTTTAAAAACTTAAATTTAAATGACACATATTATGGTGAACGAACAAAAATGCCCCTACAGTTTTGATTTTTTTTTTCTTTACTTTTCAGTTTTCCATTTTTTTTTGGTTCTTTTTCGTCTTCTTCGTTGGACATCCAATGGAAATTGACCTTCAATGGAGGTCAAACAGACCTCTTCGTTCGACCTCCATTGGAGGTAAAAGTCCTTTGACCTTCGTTGGAGGTCTAATCTACCTTCAATGGAGGTCAATGAAGAAGAAGATGAAAAAAAAAAAATAGAAAATTTTATTTTTGTCCAAAAAATCTTAGAAATTATAAAAATGCCCCAAAAGTGTCAGAAACTACAAATAAGTTTCGAAAATACCCAATAAGTCTCAAATCTGACACTTACTGGGATTTCCGAGACTTTTGGGATATTTTCGAGACTTATTAGGTATTTTTGTAATTTACGGGACTTATAAGGCTTTTTTATAATTTTCAAGACTTATTGGAAAAATGGAAATTATAAAATCCCAAGTCTCGAAAATTACAAAAATACCCAATAAGTGTTAAAAATTATAAAAATCCCAACAAGTCTCGGAAATATCCAAAAAGTCTCGGAAGCTACAAATAAGTCACAAAAATACCCAATAAGTCTCTGATCCGAGACTTATTGCGTATTTCTAAAACTTATTTTGTAATTTATGAGACGTTTGAGGTATTTTTATAATTTCTGAGACTTATTGGATAAAATGAAATTTTCTATATTTTTTTCTTTTACTTTTTTTTTTCATCTTCTTCTTTATCGACCTTTATTGGATGTTGTTATAGGTAAAAATCGTCATAAAGGACACGTCACCACCTTGAAGAAGCCACGTAAACTGGAGTCAGGAAAAGTCAACTCGGAAGGGGGAAATCCCCCAAGTAACCCACTCGGCTGAAACCAAAGTAACCCGATCACAAACAAAGAGAACCAGCTCGGGCAACACCACCTACTCGGGCACACTCGGGCATACTCGAGGACCAACAAGAGATGGTTGCGGAAACTCACTTCCCAAATATGGAAGGAATCAGCAGTGAGCACCTCCACAATACGTAACAGTGCAACCCTCCAGAGTTTAATAAGGAAACAAACAGGTCTCCCGCGAATAAAGGAGAAAGAATCCGGCCCAAACTCGGACTCAGCCAAAACAGGAAACATATCACGCCTAAGAAGGAAGCAGAATCCGACTAGGACTGGGAAATCGCTCAAGACTTGGGCGCCACGACACCAAACCCTAGCGGCATCCCCAAACCCTAGAAACCACGTGTATAAATACCCTTTGTAACGCATAAGGGAGAGATCTATCGTTTTTGAGCATAAGAGAGACCAGAGCGAATTTTTGTAATCAATTTATACATAGTGGATTTTGGCTTCGTTGCTTAGGCAACAACCCGTGGACGTTTCTCCGATCACCGAAGTTTTACCACGTATTTCTTGCTCATTATTTTTACGGTATTAAGATTCAAACTTTTATCACTCACAAACGTGATCTCAAATCATCGATCATCGATTGAGTGTTGACGAAAAATCACCGTCAACAGATGTCAATTTAAATCTCCATTGAAGGTTGATTTCGACCTCCATGGAGGTCGATTAGATCTCCAATGGTGGTCAAATGACTTCGATCTCCATTGGAGGTCGAATCAACCGACCTCCAATGGAGCTTGATTTCGACCTCCAATAGAGGTTGAACGAACAGACCTCCAATGGAGCCTGACTTTTACCTCCAATGGAGGTCCAATGAAGAAGATGGAGAACAAAAAATTAAATTTTTTTTTGGAAAACTAAAAAGTAAAAAAAAGAAGAAAAAATAAAAATTGTGGGGCCATTTTTGTCGATTCACCATAATATGTGCTATTTAAACTCAAATTATTAAAGTGGTAATAGTCTTGTAAATCCACTTTAAAAGAGTGACAAAACCCTCTATTTCTACTAATTGGTAATGTACGGAGTGCTTACAAAATTTTATTTTTTAAAATATTTTGATAGATGTCCTTATAAAAAGGGGTGCACAAACAGTTTTGTATGGATTCAAATATCATAATATTTTTTTTTTTTATAAATTTTGGACGATAGAGGACATTGGCATATACCTTTGATGCTTAAGTCAAGTATGGCTAGATTTGAGGTTTGGATAAAGTTTTGCACTTAAAATTAGAGGTGGCACGGTTCCGGTCTGATTCCAAGGTTTGGTGGAACTGGCGGTTTGGAACCCTTTTTTTTTTTTTTTTAATAACAAACAAAAAAAAGACTTCTAAGTTCTAACTTGTAACTTATAAGTTGTAGATTGTAATTGAATAAAATAAAATATATAAAGTACAAATTACAAAATAAAATTAAAGGCAACGTAGTTTTCTTACCTTTTATTACAGGTTTGCTATTCCGGCTCCACTGCTCCAACTTCAGGTTCGTCATCTTTGAAGAAATCGTATATTGGCTCATGATCGATTTCTTGTTGTCTATATTCCGCCTTCGTCCAGTCATCTACACAAACCTGTATCTGTAGTGCTTTCGGAGTCAAGCACGAACGTTTTTCATCCAGGATATTCCCTCCGGCGTTGAACTCTTGTTCCACCGCCACTGTAGAAACTGGTGTTGAAAAAATATTTTTGGCTATCATAGCCATGATTGGATAGTACTTTGTAGCTTCTTTCCAATATTTTAAAATTTCAAATTCTTCTGTAAACTTACAAGAAGAAGCTAGATAAGATTCAAGCTCGAAATACGAATCAGAGCTTGATGAAGAACATCTTGGTTTCTTGGTTTTTTTTGATAACATACTATACCCTAAATTCAAAAATCCGGAGGAGGATGATGGAGGCTGAGATGCAGTTTGTGTTCGTGTAACATCTAAGTTCAGTGAGGATCCATAAAATGTAACATATTCGTCATATAAACTATACAATAATTTATTAACTCTATCACAACACGCATCAACATCATATTCAATATTTAAACCTTCTTTGCCATAATAACCTTTTAGATAATAAGACAAATGTTGTAATTTACAACGTGGATCAAAAACCATAGCAATCAAATAAATATTTGGAAACTCCTTATAATAATTTAACCATTTTACCTTCATAGCACTAACGGCTTCCGCTATTACTGGGTCAGATTCACAATAAAAAAATGCACCAGCAACATTAAAACTCTCAATAACAAATAAATGTGTTGTAGGAAAATAAACACTAGATAAATTGTTTGTAGCATTATTAAAAACTTTTAATAAATTGAAAACATTGTAACAAGTATCCCAATGAGCTTCAAAAAGTTCAATGGTAGGAACATGAAATTGAATAAAAGAAACTAATAAATCCCTATACTCATAACTTTGAGTAAGCAATTTATAAGTAGAATTCCAACGTGTTGGAACATCACGAGGAAATTTAACGACACATCTACCATTTTGTTTACAATATCTTGCCCATGCTTTCATTGTAGAAGAATGTTTCCATAAAAACATTAGGGCTTTTTTAATAGGTAGAATAAAATCTTGAAGAGTTTCTAATCCTTTTTGAACATATATATTTAAAACATGGCATGCACACCTTTGATGAAAAAATGTACCACCAAGAAAGGGTTTGCATAAATCAATTAAAGATGGAATAGCAGCGGTATTGGCAGAAGCATTATCAAAACCAATTGTAAAAATTTTGTTTTCAATATTATACTCTGAAAAAATAATTCTAAGCTGTCTATAAATATTCTGAGCAGTGTGTGCATCATCAAAAACTTTAAATGCAAGAATTCTTTTTTGGATACTCCATGCATTATCCATAAAATAGCAAGTGACACTTAAGTATGAATGCGATTGCCAATGGTCAGTCAATATGTCGGCACATACGGTAACACGACCATTATATTTTTTAAAATATTTTTCTAACTTTTTTTTCTCTCTCAAATAAAGCTTTTCAAGTGTTTGTGTGAGCGTGGATCTAGGGACACAGCATGCAGCAGGGTTTAATGCTCGTCGACAATAGTTAACAAAACCAACCCTTTAACCAAAACTGAATGATAAGTGTTCTACTGCTACCATCCTAGCTAATTCTTCTCTATTTTGTTCATCAGTATAACGAAATAATTGTTGGTTAGGAGTAGCGTACCTGGGAATTTGTGATTGTGACCTCATTCTGATCTCTGCTTTTGGATGTTTGGTTTCAATATGCTTCTGATAAGTGCCATATCCTTCGGATTTGCTCCACTTATATACTTTGGTGCAGTAATTGCAAGCCGCTACATAGCTTACATCTTCTTTCCTAACTTTTTTCATATGTTTGACGAAGATATTAGATTTGTTCTGCTTCTGTATCAGATCTTCCTCCTCTTGTAGTTCCACTTCCGGTGGATCAAAATCAAAATCCGGAGGTGTATCAATATCAGACATATTTTCTGACTGGCTTGTCAAATTGGGGGTGGTGTCATTGGGATCGGGTTCAGAAATTGTTAGAGGGGGAGTAAGACAGTTTAGGCCTAGGTCTTCAGCATAGGCTCGACGTTGCAGATATTCGTGATAGGTGGAGTCGTTATGACCGAGATTATCGATCATTATACCCTTACCTTTCATCGAAATCGAACGCCTAGGACCGTCACGGCCGTGACCCCTTCCATTTCCATTTCCATTTCCACCACTTCCACTTGCACTTGCCATTTAAAAATAAATTTGGGAGAGAATTGGAAACTTAGAACTTAGAAGAATAATAGTATTAGTAGGTACTATGTAGTAAAGTAGTAAACTAGTAATTGCAAATAAATGAAAATGAAATTGGAAACTTAGTAATTGACTAATTGAAAATTAAATAAATTGGAAATAAGATAAATTGCAAATAAAATAAATTGGAAATAAAATTAATTGAAAATAAAATATATTGGAAATAAAATAAATTGCAAATAAAAAAAATTGAAAATAAAATATATTGGAAATAAAATAAATTACAAATAAAATAAATTGGAGATAAAATAAATTTGAAATAAAATAAATTGCAAATAAAATAAATTGCAAATTGCAAATAAAATTAATTTCAAATAAAACAATTACAAAATGAAATAAATATTAAAAACCTTGGAAACTTGGAGAGTTGGAGAGTTGGAGATTGAGAGACTTGAGAGTTGAGAGTGTTGGAGAGAAATTAGAATTAGAGAATTGAGAAGAAATTGGTGTGAGGAAAAATTAAGGGGGGGGGGGGGGGGGGGGGGGGGGTTAGGGGGGGGGGGGTGTGTGTTAGGGGTTATTTATAGAAAATAAATAATTAAAAAAAAATTAAAAATAAATAAATAAATGGGGTAGTCGTTGGAGGCCCAACGGTCGGCTGATGTCAGTAGACCGTTGGGCCCCCAACGGTAGCCCAAAAAAAAAGAAAAAAAAAAACCTTAGAACCGCCGGTTCGATTCCAGTTCGAATTGCCCTGTTCCTCAAACCTTAGAACCGGAACCGGAACCGGAACCGAAACCGGCACCGGCACCGGCCTCCTCTGGTTCAGGTTCCGGTTTTTTCGGTTCCTGTTCCCCTACTGTTCCACGGTTCGAACCGGAACCTTGCCAGGTCTACTTAAAACTAAGAGTGTTTTACTGTATGGCAGATCACTCACGTGTTTTACGTGCTTGGAGTGCTTATATATTAATCTTTGATCCATTGTCGTGCTGTCAGTTTCGTTGTGGGTAGTCTTGACACAGTTTCGATTCTGAACTGGCGGTTCTGATTTCACAGTTAGGTGGAACCAGAATTAGAACCAGTCTCCGAAACCACCGGTTCCGGTTCTGGAGGAACCGACGGTTTTGAACTTTATTTATTTTTTTATTTTTTATTTTACAAAATATTACATTTTATTTATATAAAAAATAAAATATTAGAAAGGATATTATAAAGTATTGGGCCATGGCCCATAACTCTTGTTCAAGTAATTATGTTTTCCCTTCCTTTCTCCTCCTTTTTATATAGGTTAGGCATCACATTCACTTCTCTATTTATCCGATGTGGGATATAGGATAAATGAACTTTTAGTATGTTTTTTTCTACAATATTTGAAGCTTTTTGAGATCCATTTTCAGCTTTTGTGATCCAATTCGATGCTACGGTTGACAAGACTCAAGAGTATGTGTTATGAATTATGATATGATTATGTGCATAAATTGAATATTTGTTTAGAAAGTTTAGATTTTTTTTTTTTTTTTAAACGGAAGGACATGTATAACATGAATGTTTTTTTTTTTTTTTTTTTCCTGAAAAAAAGAAGAAGTTAGGAGATAAAGAAATAAAGGATTGTAGACTGGCAAGTTGTTGTTTGGCATTAGAGTTGCCTAGTGTCTTCACAATTCACAAATAAAAAAAAGAAATACGTAATAAGAATTTATGACGTTAATTAGAGCACCATGACAAATATAATCCAATCACAAATATGTTATTTGGGTTTGAAGAGAGAGAGAGAGAGAGGTTAGGCCAAAAGGTTTGGTTAATCAAATCATTTATATATACAGTCTTTCTATTATCAGTTCCAACTGACAATAAATATATCAGGACAAAGAATGTGGACCACAGATTATGGAGAAGTTTTGAAAAGTGCATACACTTTGAGTCAAAGTATGTAAATTTAGTGGTTCACATTCTTCGTCCTGATATATTTATTGTCAGTTCGAACTGATAATAGAAAATCTGTATATATAATAATAATAATAATAATAGAGTTTCACCAGCGCCACATGTCGTCGTGAGAGAAGTTTAATATTAAATATGGTTAATATATAATACATTAATAACAAAGCAAGAATGCCGTTTTTATTAAAAAAATATAATATTCAATAATAATATCGATAAATTCCTTAATCGTCAACATCATAATTATGAATTGTTACTGATTCAATGCATTGATCATTCATCTCTTTATAATTACTATGAGTTTTTAGTAACTGGTTATATTCCTCTACTCATTTCCTTATTAATAAGTTTTTATTGTCTTTATATTTTTTAAAATATTATTACTATTTATTTATCTTTTGGAATTCTTTCAATTAAACCAATTTAATAAATGATTAAATATATTTAAGAATATTATTAATAAATATTTAGCTTTTGGTATTCTTCCTATTAAATCAATTGAATATATAATTAAATATATTTTTATTAAATATTTAAAATTCTTTTGACATTCCTCCAAAAAATTTACCAACTCTACATCTATATATACATGTAAGTATGTAACCCTCGATCCAATCTCTCAAACTAGTAAACACTCTTTCTGTTGTTTTGTGTGGTCTATCTCTCTAAAAAATTTCCATGTTTAAACATCTCCAGTACAACCTTTTTTTTTTTTTTTTTTCCTTTTTAATCTTTTATGTTCATAATCTAGATTTTTTATAATTGTGAACTATTCATTAAATGATTATTTCTTTCATTCGATCATGAATTTCATGTGTTCATACATCTTTTGTTTAATTCCCCCTGTGTTTTTTTAGGAGATTTCTTTGGTTTTTACTACAACCATTGTTATCACTTAAAATGTACAACATTCGAACCTTAATCATGATTGTAAATTTCTCTCGCTATATATATATATATATAATCTTTTAGAATTCATTCATAAATTTTTAACCAATTTTTTTTTTATCCGCTACTAATTTAGTTAAATTCATAATTTCTAGGG